>JBBPFD010000332.1:0-32481 GCA_038363315.1 Mugilogobius chulae
TGTATTCTTTTTATATCCAAAAGTAGATGCACGATAGCGAATTTATAAAGAGGAGTGATGAGATCTTATATGTAACAGTAACTAGACTGAAGAATCTGTTTAAGTGCGTATGACAGGTTTCTACAAATTTCCAAATTTAATTTAATAGTAGACTTACACTAGATTGTAAATATAAATGATAGTTTTACATGCATCAAGAACAAGTTTGAGAAGAAAGACGTTGAAAATTGTTGAAATAAACAGGAAGTAGAAGGAGTTCTAAATCTGATGACATCACATCTAGGGAAACAAAGACATTTTCAATTTTCTCACAATGAACATATTTTAATACTTTATAAACATAAATTTTAACAATTTAGTTGTGTTGTTATGTATTTTAATGTCTCAAGAAGTGAAAACCTGTTACAATTAGAAGAGTTTTGGCCCAATTTATGTCTTTGTCGCTAAGCAACTCCTAGCGTGATGTCATCATCTTTGAACAAGCATTTTTAACCCTAAAAAAATGCTAAACTGGATGAACTTTGCAAAAATGTTTAGTGAAATAAATGTGAATGTGTGAATTTGGTCTGTGACATGAAAGAATTTATTGTAATCATCAGCACAGATGTAACTACGATAATTCTTGCAGCTCATTATTTAAGAGGGCCTCCTCATCCTCCTCTTAATAGGTTACGTGCCGTGCGCATCGCATTGATATAAAAGAAAACGCCGTAACTTTCACATTTCCTCATTTCTCCGCTGCCCTCTCTCATCTCTCTCTCTCCCCCTCTTTACAAACGGCTTAATTCTCGTCTCTGATTGGCCAGCGCCTCGTCTTTTTAACTTATTCAGGAACTTATCCTGGTCCGGAGCAGGTTATGAGTTTGCCGCATGTTGCCATAGAGATCTACCTCGATAGGACGTGATCCAGTTTCGTAGGACCAGACCAGGTTTAACCCAGAACTTACCTCGCTAAACCCCAAATCTAGCTTCGTAGTACAGGGCTCTGGTATAGAGGGAATATTTGTTTATCAACACGGGAGATGTTTGAGCGCCCGGAATGCTGACTGACTCAAGCTGTAGCAACAACACTCACCAGTGCTGTTATCCACTAACTCCAAGAGTTAATCACTGTGAGAAAACAAAAGTTCTGCTGCTAAATCAACATTAGTGAATGAAACTCGACCTACGACCCTTAAAAGTTACATTCAGTTGAAAAACACAGAGAAAAACACAGACGTCTGTCAGACCGGTTCAGACCTGATTAAAACAGCTGCTCTCCTCCTGTTTTGTTGTTTTTATCAAAGAAGTTTCCCCAGTTACTAGATGAACAGTGTCTCTTTCTGCAGGCGGCATGCGCAGTAGAGCGGAAAGTGACGTCAATGATAATCAGTCTATAAGATATTATTGGTCTGGAAACATTGTGACATCACATGAACACAACCTAATGTTTCTTAAATTAATCGCAGAAAAATAGAAATTCTACATTTATAGTCTGAAAGTTCCATGTATATATTTTTAATTTTAAGTTTGATTGGCATTTTGTGGCATTTTTTTCTATAAATGATGAGAATATCTTCAAACCAACATTCACAAAATCTAAAAAGACTAGCCTCTGATCACAAATGAGAAAGTGCTGGATTTAAACGGGATTGTCCCAGTCTAACCGTTTTTAAATCACTGATAGAACTGACAGTTGTAGATCTGAAAACAGCTGCTTCTGTTTAACTCTCTCTCTGTGCTCCCCCTGCAGGCTGGCAGTGGTACTACCGGCGCTACATCGACGTGAAAAGGGGCGGAGTCGGGGGCGTGGCCATGCTGCTGGCTGGATACTGCGTCCTGAGCTACGTCTGGGCTTATCCTCATCTCAGTGAGAATCACACACTTTCTAATCAGAGACACACTAAAGCTCAGCTGCCACGGCAACGCATTTGTACCAGTCTGAGCAGTGACACTAGTGTAAAGTTTATTGAAATGAAAAATGGATGAATTCTATACAATTGTAGAATGTATTTACGTCACATATTTCATTTGATCTCTTCACTCACTTCACTTTACATTTTATTGACACTAACACTTTGCTGTGATTATTATTTTCATCATAATCGACCTGGCCGTTAGCTTTAGCCTTTTGCTAGGTGCTCTACAGGCTATGGAGCATGCGCAGTTGTGTTCCCCCATAACTCCCCCGCGAAGACGGGACGAGATCGAGCCGAGTGAATCCGAAAGAAGCCGAAAGCTCACACGTGACCGTTCTGACCAATCAGAGCGGCAGTTACAGTGTTAGCAGCGGTAGCTGAAGCTAAAGCTTAAAAAGCCGTTTTATACGAAACTAAAACCTTTTGAACCGGAAAAAAGTTTATGATGTGAATCTAGGTAAGAATCGCCGCAAAGTCTGTCAGTTTTTAAAGCTGTAGATGCTGTTTCTGCTGAACACGAGCAGTTTGTGTTTGCATTGCGCTCTAGGGAAAAATCCTTTCTAGTCTGTAGAGGCATTTTCCCGCTGCAGCACCAATGGAGCGGCCACTGGAGCTGATTTACAACGGCTGCAAGCAGCAATACCGTATCCAGATAATATAATAGATCCATGACCAAGCCCCGCTGATCAAAGATGGCGGTGCTGTGTGTCAATGGCTTTTGCTCACTGGTGTCGTTAGCTTTAGCCTTTTGGTAGCTGCGCTACACGATATGGAACATGCGCAGTTGTGTTTCCTCCATAATTCTTTGCGCAAAGAGTGGGACATCTGATCGTTCTGACCAATCAGAGCGGGAGTTATAGAGTGAGCAGCTGTAGTCGAAGCTAAAGCCGTTTTATACAAAACTAAAACCTTTTGAACTTGAAAAAAGTTTATGATGTGAAACTAGCTCAGAATTGCCGCAAAAAATATGCTGTTTCTGCCGAACACGAGCAGTTTGTGTTTGCATTGTGCTCCAGGGAAAAATCCTCTAGAGGGATTTTCCTGTAGTACCAATGGAGTGACCACTGGGGCTGATTTGCAACAATGTCCTATCCAGGTAATATAATAGATCCATGTTATACATGTGTATGTACGGACTCTGATGGCCTCGGGAGACCAGGAGTTCACAGGGATTCACGCTCAACTTGGGAGTTTATGCTAGCACTGACACGTGTAGATGTAAACACAATTTTGGGCTTTTTTCACGTCACTTTATTTTCTGTCCACACAATGGAAAGGCACGAGACATTTATTTACATCCCGTGTGTTATAAAGTCGTGTTTATGTCGAGTATTTTAACATATTTGTTGTAGTAGTAGAAACGTAATGTTTTTACTTTGAAAACTACAGGATTCTCTTCACCAACTTCACAACTTCACCAAAAAGAGCTCTGGAGTGCTCCAGCAGTCTGGAAAAGTTCCTTCCAACGGAAAAGATCCGGACGACCGGAGCAGAGCTGTGCAGCTCACCTGAGAACCTCTCATTACTTTTGAGAAACGGAAGCCTCCTTCGCCGGACCAGAGTACGGACTGATGCACTGTGATTCTGGTGTGAGTTCGGTGCAGGTTTGGACCTGCGTGGGTCGCTCAGAACTTATAAAGTGCTTAATATCAATGCGCCCGTGTGCTTTGAATGAACCTGGACCGCATTACCTGCAGCTGGTGTAACAGTCGCTTTGTAAGAACCCTGCACACGTCCCGACCTGAACCTGCCTCAGCGTTAAACTCTTCTACACTCGATGTGTGCGCTCTTAAAAACTAAAGGAAGCGCCCAGTTTACCTCACAACAGAGCGTCCCAGTGTGTGTGACTGTTTTACTCTCTGGTGGACAAAAAGCTTTTAAAATGACACAAAGACTAAGCTTCTTATTAATTTGTCTACTCTTACATTTTTTATCTTTTCCAGAGCGAGATCGTTGGAGGAAATACCACTGACGGAAAACGTGAATGTTGCATCGACACGACCAGAATAAGGGGCGGAGTCTGGAGGTTTTTGGAGCCGTGTGATTGGTCAGAAGAAACAGAAAGAGCACAGACTGTAGTTTATTTATATTTAGTGTCACTTTAAGTATTTTTTTATTGTCAGAAATCAAAACCAAAACCTTAAATCGACGACTGAAGAACTGATGAGTGAATGAATTATTCCAACTCAAATATTTAAGTTATTGTCGTTTTGCTTTTGTTTTATTTATGTTTTTATCAGTGTGAAATATTGGACAAAACTGATTCATTTTTGTGAATTTAATGAAGGGATCAAGAGTAAAATTAATGAATAATGTTGTATTTATGAAGCTTTATTAGCTGAAGTTTTTTTTTTTGTTTGTGCCATGAATTGTTTTGTAGCAACATAATAATAATAAAACAAATCACTGATCTCATTTTTAACACAGACTTGAATCTTGTTGGTTGGATTATGAACTGTTTATCCTGCAGGACTACGGAGTGCGTCTTACCGTCTTTGCTTTATATCTTGTACACTAACATCTGTCAGTTAATGTCCGAGTTGCTCTCTCTCTGTAATCAAGGAGGTTGAAACTGTCTCTCAGTATAAATATAATCATTGGGGGACAAAAATCAGCTCTTTTAAATGTCAGTAATGTTTTTATGACTCTATTTTTTCAGAGTTTTATTGGATCTGTTCTGGACGGCAACTGAGAATGTCCCGGATCAGAACTCAGCGGCCAGAGGATCTTTTATTTCTGAAGCAGTAATAAAAAAATGAATGCTTTGTTATAGCTTAAAAGGATCCCTGACTATAAGATAAATATGGTTTAAATGCTAGTACTGTTCATGTTTACTAAAATAAATGCAAACAAATATCTAACCTCTTACTATTTTTTATAAAATTGTCATTGTTTTGGAGCCACTGGCAGCAGCCATATTGTCCAGAGCAATGCATTCTGGGTTGATGATGTCAAATGGTTGCTTTTTGTTGTTGCCATGGTTGCTCCTACCATAGTTGCTCCCTAGGCTGTTACCTTGACAACCACCAGAAGACACAGACAACCATTTGATGTCATAACCAAAGCAAAATGGCAGCTCCAGTAATTTCTTTAAACTACTATTTTAATAAAACACAAATACTTCCAGTATTTATCCTGTATTTATATAAGTGATGATATTAGAAGTGTTTTAGGGTAAACATGTGATTATAGCCAGGGTTCCTTTAAAGGTGGCACTCTAGTAGAGGGGTCGCGAAGCAAAATCTGGGGGTTTCATGATAGAATTTTACATTTTTGACTTCAAGCTGTTTTTTTAACTGAAAGCATCATCAATTAAAAAAAAAATAATAATAATTTTACTGTGGGAGTTGTGAGTTGGTTATTCTGGGGTTCCCGGTCTGAAAAGTTTGGGAACTCCTGCTCTAGATCATCAGGCAATTATTGGTTTATTTTTATAATGTGTTATTTATTGTATTGTATGTGTGTGTGTTTGCTGTTAACACTGCTGCAAATCAGTTTCCCATTGAGCTAGAATAAAGTTGATGTTAGTTCTTGATTCACTTTTTCTGTTCACGAGTTTCTGAAGAAGCGGCCGCAGTTCCAGTTGTGACCACACGGCGTCGCTCTTGGACAAATCAAACCCCAAACTCGTCGCTCCGTTGAAATGTGTTTTCTCTCCCTGGAAAAGAAGATTATAACTAAAAAACACTTTCTGGTAAATATAATGTGTTCATTTTATGTTTTCTTATGTTCTACCGTTTGTTTTTGACGAACATGACTTATAATTTAGCTATTTTTGTCTTTCTTTCCCTCTTTTTTTAATCAATACTTGTTTTTTTATTCTTCTGTTGCATTTTTCCAACAGTAAGAAACCGTCTTGTACCTTTGCCTCACAACGAGAAGGTTGTGGGTTCGATTCCCTGGATGGGCTTTTGTTTTCTGGACATTTTGGTGATTTCCTCTGGTTCTTCTGTTTTTCTCTCTCTCTCTTTTTCTTCTCTCTTCTCTTTCTCTCTCTTTCTTCTCTCTCTTTTCTTTCTCTTTTTTCCATCTATTCTCTCTCCCTTTTCTCCCCCTCTTTCTACTTTTCTTTCATTTTTCTTTCTCTTTTACTCTTTCTCCCTCTCTTCTCTCTCTCTTCTAAATCTCCTCATCCTCTTCTCCAGTCTGTAATAATCATTTGTGTTCCCCCTCTCCCTCTCTTTTCTTACTGTTTTTCTTCCTCTCCTCATCCTATTTTCTCTCCTTCAGCGGCTCGTGTTCTTTTTCTTTCTCTCTTTCTCTCTCCTCCACTTCTCCTTTTCCCAGGCTCCACATTCTTCCGTTCTCCCTTCCTCTTCTCTTTCTTTCTTCTCTCAGTCTCTTCTCCACTCTCCTCTCTCTCTCTTTCTCTCCTCTCTCTCACTCTTTCACCATCCCTCATCCTCTTTTTTGGTTCTCTTTCTCTCTCTCTCCCACTCCTCTCCTCCTATTCCCTCTCTTCCACACTTCTCTCTCTCTCACCAGCTTCTGTCTCGTGTTTCTCTCTTCTCTCTCTCTTTCTCCTCTCTTCCAGCAGCAGAAGAGAGGAGTCATCTCTCTTTCTTTCTTCTCTCTCTCTTCTCCTCCCTCACCCTCTCTTGCCTCCCTCCTCTTTTTCTCCAGCAGCTGCTCGTCTCCTCTTTCTGTCTCTCTCTCTCTTTCTTCTCTCCCTCTCTCTCTCCTCTTTCCACACCCCGTCTTCCATCAGCGCCTCGTCTCCCCTCTCTCTCTTCCTTTTCCTCCTCCTCTTCCTTCTCTCTTCTCTTCCACACTTCTCACTTTCTCTTCTTTCTCTTCTCCTTCAAGAGCTCGTCTTCTCTCTGCGTATCCTCTCTCTCCCTTCTCCCCCTCTTCTTTTTCTCTCTCCTCTTCCCTCTCTTTCACACTTCTCTCTTCTCTTCCTTCAGCGGATCGTCTCTCTTCTTTCTCTCTCCCCCCGCCTCACTCATCTCCTTCTTCTCCCCCATCCCCCTCTTGCTCTCTCGTCCCTCTCCCTCCTCTCTCCCTCTCCTCTCTCTCTCCCTCTCTATCCCTCTTCCCCCTCTCCTCTCTCTCCTCCTCTTCCCTCTATCCTTCTACCTTCCTCCCTCACCCCCACCTCTCTCTCCCTGCCCCCTCCTCTTCCCTCTCATCCACACTCCTCTCTCACTCACTCTCTCTTCAATCTCTTTCCTCTCTTCCGCTCTCTCCCTCCTCACCCCCCTCTCTCTTCTCTCTCATCCACACTTCTCTCTCTTTCTCTCTCTCTCTCCCCCTCCCCTCTCTCTCCCCTCTCTCTCTCTCCTCATCCACTCTCTCGTCTCTTCTCTTCTTCTTCCTCCTTCAGCGGAGCCTCGTCTCGTCTCGCGCGTCCGCCGCGGAGCCGCCGATGCCCGGGCACGATGACGGTCCAGAACACGCTCCGGGACCACGGACAGAGACACCGCCCGCGTATGGCCTGCCTCACCAAGGTACGTCTCCCCTTTTCTCTCACCCTCACCCAAAAAATCTCCCCCCAAACACCACCTTTCAACAAAATCTGACGTTTTTCGCTCGTAAGACGCATCCGAATCGCGTCCGTTCGCTTTAAAACCTCGCACAATCTCGTTTTTTCCACCTAAATATGCTTTTTATTCTCATTTCGCGCTCGTGCATCTGTAGAATTGACTAAATAACTCATGACACGTCGCTTCGTGTCGTGGATTCTCGTTTTAGTCCAAATAAAAAGCTGTATCCTAAAGCTCTATCCAGTGTTTTGAGTGAAAATTCGGCAAAACGACAAAGCAGAACACGGTGGATTTAAATGATTCTGTCTGTGTGTTTTGTGCTGGACTCGTTACAACGTGTTGATATCAGACTTAAAGAGACATGCGCCTTTTATTGATGTATAATTTTAATGCATTTATACAAACGATATAAACTGTGTCATGGATCTGTTTCAATAATCTGTGTTTCCAGGAGAGAAAAAGTCAAACGCTATATAATATTCTTTATTAAAGGCACACTGTGTAAGTTTTTGACCTCCACAACAAATAATAAATGTTGTGTACTTCAGATGTGTTTTTGACATTAAATAAATCATAAAAACGTGGGACTCTGAGCAGACTAGCAGGTCTAATAACCTATAAAGGGATTATTTGTTTCTCAACATGGGGGACACACACGCAGCCTGACAGCAGAAAAAGCCACGGCTGATTGACACAAGCTGTAGCAGCAACACTCACCAGGGCTGTTGTAACAAAGTTTATCTGTGAGAAAACTAAAGTTCTGCTGCTAAATCAACATTTGTGAATGAAATTCACCTACGACCCTTAAAAGTTACATTCAGGTGAAAACACAGACGTCTGTCAGACCGGTTCAGACATGATCCAAACAGCTGCTCTCGTCCTGTTTAGTTGTTTTATTCAAAGAAGTTTCCCCTTGTAAACAGACAAAGACTTTCTGCTTGTCTGACCAGTCAGCTCCTCCTACATTCTGTTACATTCTGTTTGAATGCAGAAGAGTCTGGGACCTGACGGTTAGACAATAAAGTCGTCTCCCAAGTTAGGATGATCCAATCAAGCACGGCCATTCTGACACGTGACACTAAAAAGTCAGAAGTTGCTTTCAACCCCATTTCAAAACATTCGAGAAGGTAACGTAGCTGATTCGGCTCGTGCTTCGGTTTTGAACAACTCCTTAAACTCCTTAAAACCTGAGCACAAACCGTGTTGAGAGGCTTCAGACTGAAAAATCCTCGCGCTACATGTTTACAAAAACATTGTGTCGCTGTTTTGGTGGAATTTCCTGGTTTTCTGTGATTGGTTGACTCAGCGCTCGGAAAGGCCGCCCACGTAATTGAACCTCTGCGCTCTGATCCCAGACCTCACGTTTGTAAAGTGTCTGTCAAAGTGTGTAGGGACTGGCTGCTCAGGCAATCTTTCTGCATGGAACATGCGCAGTAGAGCAGAAAGCGACGTAGAGCGAAAATCCCTGTACTGTCCAATTTAAACCAGACTTGTATTATGATTAGTCGTCCAAAAATATGCTCGTGTCAGAAGGACTTGAGCAGTATTTATTACAAAAGTTCACGTGACCTACGTCAGCTGAAAGTCATGGCTTTGTGTCTGAAACCAGATGAATGAGTCACTGACCTGTCAGCCCCTCCTACATTCTGTTACATTCTGTTTTGACCAGAGCCTCAGCAATAACTTCCCCGTCCAATGTTAGGATGATCCAATCAAGCAGGGCCATTCTGACACGTGACACGGAAGTCGGAAGTTGCTTGCAAGCCACATTTCAAAACATTCAAGAAGGCGAACGTAGCTGATTTGGCTCGTGCTTCGGTTTTGAACAATGAACGTATCAAGTCCTTAAAACCTGAGCACAAACCGTGTTGAGGGGCTTCTGACTGAAAAAATCCTTGATTGGCTTTGCTAGGGAGCGCGTGTCAACATTTGTGTTCTTAATAAAAATTACAATAAAGTAACAAAATAAAAGTTTAATGATTAGCCTATTTTACAGGAACACTGTACAAATGTATTACAGAGAAGTTAAAATGTTTGGATTCTAGGATTTCCAGATACATTTCAGACCCGGTCTGAGGGACCCAGGCTAATGGAAACGTGGCTTTTGTAGCTGTTGGTGACTTCACATGTGTAAATCTATATCTAAGAGTAAGAACCTGTGTATGTGTACAGCGTGTGTGTGTACAGATCTAAATAATGCAGTGTGACCTTCTGCTTTGATCGGCTTCACTTCTTTAATCCTGATCAGCCTCTGTCACATGAAACATACCTCACTCATCACAAACTCTGGATTAAACACACTACTCGATACTATGTCTGTAAACTTTAATTCTCCAGTCTCTCACCTGTTTGTTCGGTAAACTCCAGGTGTTCTTTGTGTTTCTGCGTCACGTTCTGTTTGTATTTATAGAGAAGCAGCTGGAGAAATGCTCGGTCAGAGGTTTGTTTTTTGGCTGAAGAGGCACAAAAGCAGCTGAGTTTATCAAAGTCGTGACCTGGTTGAAGCTCCGAGAGACGTGACTTCATTAGGTCTGGAATAAGACGAGGTTTCGATGGTTAAATCTAATTATTTAAACTTGTCACGTCTGCTCAGTCGCTTCATCCGTCACTTTAGTTGCGTCGTGTTTACTCCGCGTCGCTCTGGCCTTGTTCTCACACTGATGTTTGCCACGTTTAGAAGAAATAAATATACTGTAGGATGTATAATCTGTGTTTTTGTTGTCTTGAAAATCTCCCAGAAGTCGCTGATAAAGCCTCACAGACCTGAGCAGGGCAGGTTCTTTCAACTGTTTCTCCACAAAAAGTGATCAAATATGTTTGTAGATTCATGGTGCCTTCAGAACGGACAGCGTATTTGTGTTATTGTGTCTGGTGATGCGTGTTTCTGCGTCTGAAAATGAGGCGTCTTGCGGATTAGAAGCTCGAAGCTGCGGCGGCCGCAGTAGTTGGGAAAATCCATCTTCAGACGCGTTGGAAGTCGGCGTCAGCCAATCAGAGACTCCACTCCTGTGACACATGACATGCTGCTGTTCTCCTCTCACATCAAGGGGAAAGGAGGACTGTTTACTGAAGTGTTTTAATCACTTTTTTAACGAAAGGTCGCTTGTTTGGGGGCTGTTTTCAAAGACTTGGTCGTTTGTTGCTTTGAAAATCTGGAGACACAAAACAAAACATGGACCTGATCTGGACTGACAAAGCCTCACATGGATCTATTAAAAATGCTTTGTGTGGTGTTTAAACCACTGCTGTAGGACGTGACACTGGAGGAGGACAGAGACAGCAAAGAACTGTCTGGAGGAGAAAGTTGTGTTAATGTATAAGTTCCGTTTTATAACAGCAACTAGCCTCTCTCTCTCCTCTCTCTCAGTGATCTGTCTATGAGCAAAGCAAAGCCTTTTGCAAACAAGCGAGAACTCGAAGAAGAGCGTCAGGGTGTAAAAAGTGTCCTTGGTCCCTGACGCCTTGACGCGCACTGGCGTGTTTTGGGCGCCTGTTGAGTTGTCGGCTTCAAAAATACGCTTAAACACGCACATTTAAATGCTTAAACGCTGCCTGGTTTGAACGCAGCATTAAAAGGACTATATCGCTTTTTTACAATAAAATAACTGCACTGATCTCTGGTTAATGTTTCTCATCAGGTGGAAGTTTGTCCACAATGTCCTGCCGATGTTTAAAAATGTCTCATTTGTTCACCAAACTTCAATAAGGTTGTCTGTTGTTGTTACTAGAGATGCACCGATCTGATACTGGGATCGAATATCGGTGCCGATCCAGGAAATTTTGCTGGATCGAGTATCGGCTCCATGATATCGGTTCAGCCGATATCCTAGTTGTGTTTAATTGGACATAATGAGTCTGATTAGGCTGATGTTGAGCCAGAATGTCTCATAATGTTTGACTCTCTCGCTCTTTCTTTCTTCTCTTTTTCTTTCTCTCTCTTCTCACTCTCCTCTCTCTTCTCTTTCTCTTTTCTTTCTCTCTTTCTTCTCTCTAATTCTCTCTTCTCTCTACTACTGTCTTCTCTTCTTTCTTTCTTTATTTCTTTCTTTCTCTCTCTTTCTCTCCTCGCGCTCTCTCTTTCCCTCTCTATCTCTCTCTCTTCTCTTCTCTCTCTCCTCTTGCTCTCCCTCTCTTTTTTCTCTTTCTTCTCTCTATTTCTCTGTCTTCTTTCTCTCTCTCTTTCTCTCTTGTCTCGTGCTCTCTCTTTCTTCTCTTCTCTCTTTCTTCTCTTCTCTCTCTTTCTCTCTTCTCTTTCTCTCTCTTCTTCATAAGTTGTTCAGTTTTGTCTTGCAGTATAAACAACACTATTATGATCAAAAGTCTTATGTTTTGAAAAGTAAAAAAGTTCTATTTCAGTCCTTACACAAGTATCGGTTGATATCGGTATCGGCAGATGCTTAATTCTAAAGTATCGGGATCGGTATCGGAACTGAAAAAGCTGGATCGGTGCATCCCTAGTTGTTACTATACTGACAAGTCAAGAGACAGTGGCTTTGCTGTGTTATAAAATGTTGTGAACTTCCCCGATAACACAGCTTCCTCACTTCTCCTCTTCTAGACAATGTCTGTGTCGTTTTACTCTGAGCCGCTGTCGTAATGTCGTGATTGTCTAAAAAGTGAAATTTACTGACATAAGCAACGACAAACTTTGACAAAGCAGCAACAATCTGACTGCAGACCATTCACCAAAAATAATACACAGTGCAGCTTTAAAACTGAGACCCAGCTTGGACTAACTCAAAACTAAACCTGGACCGGGTCTAAACCAGGACCTCGTCTGCAGATGTGAACGCAGCAGCAGCAGGACTGAACTTGCATAAAGTCAGTTTGTTGTGAATGAGCCGAGGAGGAGGAGGAGGAGGAGGAAGCTGCTGGGGCGGTTGTCACGGCGACGGGTCCAGCTGTTGTCGTGGAAACGCCAGCTCCAGATGACGGTGATGTAATGGTTTGTTTATTTATTATTCATGTGTTTGTTTTTGTGTTTTTCAGGCGGAGAGCGTCGTCCTGGAGATGCAGGACCCGAAGTCTGGAGTCAAGTCTCAGCCTCAGAGACTCGTCATCACCACCATCCCCCACGCCATCTCAGGTCAGGACTAGACCAGGTCTAGACCAGGTCTGAACCAGGACTAAACCAGGACTAGAGCCAGGCTAAAACAGGAATAAAGCCGGGCTAAAGCAGGACTAAAGCTGGTCTGATGGTGGCTGAGCGCTCCCAAGACATTTTCACACATGAAGTATCAAAAACCAAGCATCAGCATCAATGTTCCCTCTCATTTGTCTTGAGCCTGAGCAAAGATGCAAACTCCCAGAGCAGCCCTATCAGACGCTGTGAGCAACTTTAAGCGCACTATTTTCCCATATTGTACAGAATTAAATACAAATGCATAGTATATGTATTTTAAAATAACATTTTATGTGAGCAGCTAGAGTTTATACTGCAGCTGTTGCACAAACCAAATTAAACATAAAAAAATGCACAGTGGTAAGTATTATTATACGGGGGGTCAGGGGGTTTCTCCCCCTGGAGATTTTGGCTAAAATAGATGTAATTTCCTGCAATCTGGGCTATGTTTGGTTAATAAATTCTATATTTCAATCACTCTACTTCAGAACAAATTTGCTGTGGATTTTAATAACTATTCATTCATTCATTCATTTTCTACCGCTTAATCCCGTTAGGGGTCGCGGGTGACTGGAGCCTATCCCAGTGACTTTGGGCCTTAGGCGGGGAACACCCTGGACAGTGGCCAACTTGCCGCAGGGTTAGACAGACAAACATTCACTCTCTCATTCACTCACTAAGGGAAATTTACAGTGATGCCCAATTAACCTAAACATAACATGTTTTTGGAGGAAACCGGAGTACCCGGAGAAAACCCACGGTGACACGGGGAGAACATGCAAACTCCACCCCAGAGAGATCGTGAGATGTTGATATGGTCCGACCCGGGAGTCGAACCCACGACCTCCTTATTGGGAAGCCAGAGCTCTAACCACTTGGCTACCGTGTCTCTAATTAATTGTGTCCAAATCCTGAGTCAGTGGTGAGCTTCAGTGAGGGCCTTCAGACTGCAGGTGCCGGGTTTACAGATTCTCAAACTGCAGCCTGACACTGCAGCCATGAGACTGTAGCCTCCAGGTCTGCCCTCTCTGCTGCTTTTAGCGTTGCTTCTTTCTGTGAACTGCTGCAGCCTCGCAGTGGATGTATAGACGCCTCAAACTGCATTTCTGACTAAAACTTTAGTGCTCACTCGTTCTGGACTCGTGTTGTGCTGCTGTACTAAAAGTCAGCGTATCTTTTCGCCGCGCGCTCCGCCGCTGTGCTTCGCGATATGGAACATGCAGACAAAGTTTCATCAGCAGTTTTGCTGATAACTTTGCGAATACTGGACGGATTATCAAAATTCAAATGGTTCCTGATTTCACGCTATTTGCTGTTAAGGACACGAAATGGGATAAACACCACCTGGGCTCTGTGCGCGTCCCTGCTGCATCCTGTTCTTTTCCTCTGTCATAAGGTAAAAAAAAAAGCACATGCCGTGGCCAAGACGGAGTGAAAGATGGGAGAAAATAAAGTGAAGAGAGACGGAGAGAGACGGGAGCATTTAAAAACAATGTAGGCCTATTATGTTTGCGAAAGAGTCGTCAATAGCAGCGCTGTGTCTTTCATCGCGAAGCTATATCAGATGGGTGAGACGCGGTTGAAAGTCACCTGTCAATCAATTAATCACACTGCAAACGAGGTACAAAATAAACTGCTGTGATGATTAGCTTTAGTAAAGAGGAGGGTTCTAATGTAATTGTCTACAGCTTTGGATGGAATATTTATTCTTGTGCGCAACCTAGAATTTCTGTGCGCCAACACCGTGGGAGTAGCGCGCAGCTTAGAGGGAACACTGATCAGGAACCTCTCTCACGGGGCCAATTCTACCCGAGGAACAAGAACCTGCTGCATTTGCTCTGCTCAAAAGAAGATCCAGGAGAGATTCGATGACATCAGACATTTATGGTGCAGCGTAAAAACTGTCGATAATGAGAAACCATTCGCTATTTTTTCTGTTTGCCCCACTCTCCCTGTTGTGGTCCTTGATTTTCTTATAGTCCTGTTTCAGTTTTTATTTTCTCGCGGCATTGCTTAGCTGTGTGATTAGCTGTGCAACTAGTTTTCTGAAGATTAACACATTTTTTGGGGTCCCTCAAAGCCGCGCTGTACCTTTTTGTTAGCGTACAGACTTACACTGGGCCAGATTTATCAAGCATTTGCTCATGTGCAAAAACAGGTTAGGGGAGCAAAACCTTGGCAGAGACATTTTTGTCTCTCACACGCACAAGATGCAGAACTTGAGATGGTTCATATCTGTTTTGTTTAGTATGTTTTATGTGCATCTTCCATTGTTAAAAGTTTATTTTAACAAAAACTTTCCCGACGTGCCTGGCGTTGTCGATATGCGTCGTTTGTGTACAAGATGTGTCATTGACGTCATGAATAACGTTGCTGCGTCACTGAGAGGTTCTCTGGTCTGAAGGAAAAAAACTTGCCCCAGAGCTGGAGATATGTTGGTCCCTCCCTGTTTCCTGGTTCTTCTTACGTGGGACATGCCAGAAACGGGGCCAGGAGCTAAGAAGGTTACTGTTCTATCTCGTGGATAAATCCTGGTGAGGTTCATGCCCCATCAAAAGGAGACCTGGAGGAAGACTCTTGACACACTGGAGTTATTCTGTCTCGGGACTGGCCTGAGAACAACTCAGAATCCTCAGGTGAAGCTGGAGGAAGTGTGTTTGTGTGGAAAAGAAAATCTGCTGCTGATTCACTGAACTGTTCTTGTGTCAGTGACAAAAGCGTCTGGTCCTTTAGTTAAACTCTGCAGCTGAAGAATCCAGACTCTGCTGTTCTTATTAATGCTGTCGTTGTTGGAGATTCCCACTTCGGTCTTCGAGCTGGAGCTGTGAGAGAGGATCCAGGTCGCCACGGCAACGGGAGGATGGGGGGGGTGGTCGTCATGGTAACGGCGCAGAGTCGAGGATGAGGAGAAGAACCAGAGAGAGAGAGAGAGGAGAGGAAACCCGTGAAACGTCACTGTGGAGGAGGAAAAGTAAAAATATCCTCAGAGCAGGAAAAGCACAGCCTGTTCACTTCAGTCGATTAAACACTTTTTAATTGATTTGGGATTTTGACGACTGTTCTTGTCAAACGAGGGCAGCAGATTGGTTTCAGATGTGAATATTTGGACGCCCAGCTAGTTAAAGTGCACCTGTGATGAAAATGACAAGTTATTTTCTTACTGTGCATGAAATAACCAAAGTTCTTCATCTGATAAGCCCCGCCTCTTAATAAACTTTAATAAAACAAGTAGGCACAAATAAGGACAATATACAAGATTACTCAAACCTGCAGAATCAACAGATAAAGTTTTGATCTAACTGTGTGTTTGTGTTTCAGGAGAAGACATCGTGAGCTGGTTGTCTGAGCGCTTCAGTGTCGACGCTGCAGGTTTGTCTCCTCTCTCTGCTGCTCTTAGACTCACTTCTGATCTAAACCGTGACTCTTGTGTTTCCTGTTCTGTGATTGGTCAGAGGCTCGCAGTGTGGGCTCCATGTTGGTTGCCCTGGGTTACCTGTATCCGCTGCAGGACCACAAGAAACTCTACATCAAGGCAGACGCATCGCTCTATCGCTTTCAGGTAAAAACAACTGCTTCTAATGTCACTGATTAAGAGTTAATGACTCGATGAACTGGACTAAGACTTGCTCTACTTCTGTAAGTATTTAAGCTCACGTGTGTTTTGTCCCTCTTCAGACGCCGTACTTCTGGCCCACGCAGCAGTGGCCTGTAGAAGACACAGATTATGGTCAGTACAAGATCAGCTCACACTAAACTAGAACATCAGTGTAATAAATGTACTTTTCTGGTGGAGGTTTGTTTTACTCTTCAGTCATAAAAACTGTACTGTCAGAGGAATTCTTCTGATCTTTGTGACTCTTGAGACTCGTCGTCTAAACCGTAAATAGGAGTTTCTTACAAAAGGTTGCTCATCACAGTCCAAGCTCCGACAGTCTGACTTGTACAAGTTGGAGAAAAGAGAATTCTAGAAATGGTAGTGAATGCTTAGCTGGTGGAATGGAAAAGACGTCCCCTGGATCCAGTGCCAGGCTTCTGCAAAAGTTTCTTTGCACTAGGTCTGGTCTTTTCTCTCTTTTGCATTTCAAGTCCAACTTTACAACAAACCGTGTTTAGTTTATTTGTGCAACACACATGATTTTTTTTTTCTTCGCTCATTTGATTCTGTACATAATGGTCCCTCGTGATTTTTCCTTTTATTTCTTTTCCTTGTAAGCTGCCATGTTTGTTTTCATACGAAATGGCTAATTAATCTGTGAATTAATTTAGTGGCCATACCAGTTTGCCAAAGCCTGATCCCATCAGATCTCAGAAGCTAAGCATGTTGGGCCTGGTCAGTACTTGAATGGGAGACCGCTGGAGAAACCTCAGGTGCCACAGTGAGATGAACAGAAGAGAAACTGTCATTAGACAAGACACTTTATCCACGTTGCCTAGTCTGGATCTGGTGGAGTGTGAATGGTTGGTGGTGGTTGGAGGGGCCGATAGCGCAAAATGGCAGTCTCACTTCTGTCAGTCTTTTTTTAGCTTGTGATGGCATTAAACTCTTGACTAGAAATGTTACACAGTGCACCTTTAACTAAACCCTGTCTTTGTTACGTTTGCAGCAATTTACCTCGCAAAAAGAAACATTCGCAAAAAAGGAATTCTGGAGCTTCACGAACAGGTCAGACACGTTTATCAAAAACTAAGCTCGACTAAAGCAGAACTAAACCAGGACTAGAACTAAACTAAAGCTGGACTAAAACAGGACTAACCCAAGACTAAAACCATGATTAAACAAGGACTATCAATAACTAAACAGATCAGACTGGTGTGAATAATCAATATGTTTGTTCAGGAGCAGTACAATCGTCTGCACAAATGGATGAACCACAAGTGGGACTTTATCGTGATGCAGGCCAAAGAGCAGTACAGGTCTGGAAGTTCCTCAGTCTGGCTTTAATTAAATGCATGTGTTTTAATAATGAATGGATAAATGAATGTGTGTTTGTGTTCAGAGCAGCGAAAGAGCGGAAAAAACCCGACCGAGTGGTGTTCGAGTGTCAAGAGAGAGCGTACTGGGTCGTCCACAGACCTCCGGTGAGTCCAGCCTGAACCGGACTAAACCAGGACTAAAGCAGGACTAAAGCAGGGCTAAAACAAAGACTGGAACAAGGACTAAAAACAGGACAAAACTGGCACTAATACGAGACTAAAATAGGACTAAAGCAGGACTAAAACGGGTCTAAAACTAAGACTAAACCAGGATCTAAACAGGACTAAAACGGGTCTAAAACAGGACTAGACCGGGACTAAAACAGGACTAAAACAGGTCTTAAAGTAGGACTAAACCAGGATCTAAACAGGACTAAAACAGGTCTAAAAGTAGGACTAAACCAGGACCTAAACAGGACTAAAATCGGACTTAAATGGGACTAAAACAAGACTAATACACAAGTAAAACAGAATAATAGCAGACCTAAAGCAGGACTAAACTATAGGACTAAAACATGTTTGAACCAGGTCCAGGACTAAGGACTATATGTCTTATATATTTAAGTCTCTCTCTCGGTCTCCCGCTGGTCTCATTAGCGTCATTAGCTTCATTAGCTGGTCTCACGCGGCTTCGTTAAAGGTTAAACTTTATTAATATTTCAAAGCCAGACAGAAACGTGACGACGGTCGGTCTGTCTGCAGAGGCTGAGGAAGAGACTTTCAGATTTTCAGTTTTCTACAGCAGTGCACGGCGACATGGTCTAAGAATTTGTATTTTGTTTTTTGCCTCTAAAGTTCCAGGGTTATTTAACTTTATTTTCCAGAGGGACAGATTTTAGCGAGGATCATGACTTCTGGACCGGGTAGTTGATGTTTTTGACACGAGGTTTTGCCAGGTATTCACAGGACTAGATTTGTTCCTATAGTGTTAATGAATAATGCTGTAGTCTGTTTTTATTGCTCTACAAAATGTTCAAAAAAACCCAAACATATCTAAACCAGGACCAAACCAGGTCTAAGTTACACTGTAAAAAGTGATCATTTTAAACTGGATAATGAGTGAATAAATGCTTAAATTAAGACATATTTATCTTTATTTGAGCGTATTTTAACTGTTATGAAACAAGAAAAATACACTAAATCCATTTGGCAAATAGATTATAGAGGGATTTTCGGTCAACGTCACTTTCCGCCCTACTGCTCATGTGTTGTGCAGAAAGAGACGCTCTCCGTCTGTTTACATGGGGAAACTTTTTTGAATAAAACAACAAAACGGGACGAGAGGAGCTATTTTAATCAGGTCTGAACCGGTCTGACAGACGTCTGTGTTTTTCACCTGAATGTCACTTTTAAGGGTCGTAGGTCAAATTTCTTTCACAAATGTTGATTTAGCAGCAGAACTTTTGTTTTCACAAAGTGATAAACTCTTGTAGTTACTGACAACGGAGCTTTTTACACTTGTTTCCACCGTTTGTGTCGATGAACGGCGACTCTTTCTGGAGACAGGGTGCGCGAACATCGCCCGTGTAAATCCCTCTATTTTTGTAACATTTAGAAAGTGAATAGTGGGCCAATTTTGCCACCGGGCCTTAAGTTGAATCGGCTCAACCTAAACATTAAAGGGGTCCTATTGTGTGTTTTTTTTTTTTTTTATATATATTTAGTAAGAAACTAGAACAAATGCAGCTCACTAATCTACCTTTTGTTCATTGTAAAACACAAAATTGATCTAAAATGACTTGAAAATAGGAACAGGTCCAGTGACTTCCTGTTCAAAACTGCAGAACTGATAAGCCCCGCCTCTTCACTTTAAAATGTAACTGTGAGAAGCAACAGATTTTAATTAACAAATTATTATTGTTGGAAAGTGGCAATCAGACATTCATTCATTCATTCATTTTCTACTGCTTAATCCCGTTAGGGGTCGCGGGTGACTGGAGCCTATCCCAGTGACTTTGGGCCTTAGGCAGGGAAACACCCTGGACAGTGGCCAACTTGTCGCAGAGTTAGACAGACAAACATTCACTCTCTCATTTCGTGAGATGTTGATATGGTCCGACCCGGGAGTCGAACCCACGACCTCCTTATTGAGAAGCCAGAGCTCTAACCACTCTGCTACCGTGCACCCCGGCAATGAGACAGTTTTGAACTATATAAGCGTCACTTTGAGTATTAATCTTTTGAAATATAATAAGTAAATACAGACAGGTGGGAGGGGATAGGTGGTAGGTGAGAACGGGTATTTCTGAGCACTTGAGCTGCAGCTGAAGAACAAAACAAGATTACTCCAACATGAATGAATCAATTCAAATATAACTTTGAGTAAACTAATGATGAAGGAAGGTCATTATAACAAGGTTAAAACTTGGAAACACCCAAGATGGCGGCGCGCACAGACGCTGCAGCCCTGAGCTCTCGTAACTGGCATGTTTTGGTGTTACTTTTGTTATTGTACACTTCTTTGCACATTGATCTGGTCGAGTTACTTCAGTATAGTCGTACTGAATTACTCAATATGAACATCGGAGGCACCTACCACCCATCCACGGACTTTATCATCCCTCCCGAGATCATCAGGCCACCTATCGGGACTCCCGCTAAACCAGGCTGGAGAAGGAGGCGTTACGAGCGGCGGAGGAGAGGAAAGCGAGCCGGTGTGTTAGCCAGACTGAAGGCTAACCCGTTTAAGCCCTCGCTACCTTCCATCTTTCTCTCAAATGTACGTTCTATTTGTAACAAGATGGATGAAATTAGACTACAAATGACAATGCAAAGAGACTTTGCCAACTGTTGCAGCTTGATATTCACGGAAACCTGGCTGAACGACAACACCCCCCGGATGCAGCAATTGAGCTAACCGGCTTCACCGCTCACCGAGCCGACAGAACAGCTGACTCGGGTAAGAGGATCGGCGGAGGCGTGTGTATTTACACCAATGACTCATGGTGCACAAACACCACTGTAGTGGCCAGGCACTGCTGCCCTAACGTGGAGTTTATACTGCTAAAATGTAGACCCTTCTACCTTCCAAGGGAATTTGCTGCCGTCTGGATCTGTGCTATTTACGTGCCCCCCCGACGCTAATGCCAAGCTAGCGCTAGCACAGCTACACGATAGCATTAACACCAGCCTGGTTGCACACCCTGACAATGTCTTTATAGCGGCTGGGGACTTTAATCATGCCGACCTCAAGACTGTATTTAACAAATTCCATCGTAATGTTAACTGTGCAACTAGAGAGGGGAAAACACTAGATCAGGTGTACACGAGTGTGGCCAATGCTTATAAGGTACAACCATTGCCCCACCTGGGCCTTAGCGATCACATCTCACTAATGCTTTATCCACGTTACATTCCTATCATAAAGACTGCTCGGACCACAGTAAAAACGACTAGAATATGGCCTAAAAGTGCTATTCCTGAGCTTCAAGACTGTTTCTATACCACTGATTGGAATGTATTCAGAGAGGAGGGAGTGCTATCACCACAGTCACTTGATGAGTACACTAATACAGTGATGGCATACATAAATTTTTGTATGAATGTTGTAACAGCATGGAAGCAGATACGTGTCTATCCGAATCAACAACCGTGGATGACACACGAATGACAGCTGTTATTTAAAGCCAGGAATGGTGCCTACAGGTCTGGGGACAGTGAAGAATACAGTAGAGCCAGGAGTGCTCTCAGAAAGGGCATCAAAGCTGCCAAGGGGCGTATAAGAGGAGAATCGAGGCCCACTTTGATACATCAGCTAACTCTCGGGAGGTGTGGCAGGGCATTAGGGCTCTGACAGACTATAGGAGAGCGCCATCTAGCCCTGTTAACTGCTCAAGCACTCTGGCAGATGAACTTAATCTGTTCTATGCCCGTTTTGACAGGGACAACAAGGAGGCGGTTTCATCCCCCCTGCCCTCTGGAGGTAGCACAACACCAATTCTGGACCTACATCAAGTAAGACTCTGCCTGCGCAACATCAACCTGAGGAAGGCGACTGGTCCAGACGGCGTGCTGGGTCGGGTGCTTAAGGACTGCGCCGATGAGCTAGCAGAAGTGTTCACCAACATCTTCAACCTGTCCCTTTCCACCTCCTGGGTCCCGACATGTTTTAAAGCCGCCACAATCATTCCTGTTCCCAAACAGACCAACGTCACATGCCTCAATGACTACAGGCCTGTGGCGTTAACACCCATTCCTGCCAAATGTCTGGAGCGGTTGGTCATAAAGCACATCAAAGAAGCCATTCCATCTGCTTTGGACAGTACCAGTTCGCATACCGAGAAAACCGATCAACTGAGGACGCTGTCGCCATTGTGATTCACACCTTACTGGAACATCTGGAACACAAAAACACCTACGCGCGGCTACTCTTTGTTGACTTCAGCTCAGCGTTTAACACCATTCTGCCAAATATACTTCTGCAGAAACTGAGCAACCTGGGGCTAAACAGCTCATTATGCAACTGGATACTGGACTTCTTAACCGACCGTTCTCAGTGTGTGAAGATAGGTGAGCACATTTCATCCACTATCTCTATCAACACCGGAGCTCCACAAGGATGTGTGCTAAGTCCACTTCTGTACACTCTCTACACTCATGACTGTTCTGCGCTCTTCCCTGCTAATCACATCATCAAATTTGCAGACGACACAACTGTGCTCGGACTCATAACAAACAACAGTGAGACTGCATACAGGGAGGAGGTTAAACAACTAGTGGGGTGGTGCAAAAAACACAACCTGGTCCTTAACATCAAAAAAACAAAGGAATTGGTTGTGGATTTCAGAAAATCGGCTATCCACCATGCACCACTGCTCATTAATGGAGAGGTGGTGGAGAGGGTGTCCTCTTTTAAATTCTTGGGCCTGACAGTGTCAGAAGATCTGTCTTGGGGTCAGCACATCAACTCTGCGGTGGGTAAGGCACAGCAGCGACTCTTCTTTTGAGAAAGTTAAGACGAGTCAAGCTCCATCAGAGGCTCATGACAAACTTTTACAACTGTGCCATTCAGAGTGTACTGACATACGGACTGCTTGTGTGGTTCTCCAGCTGCACTAACGCTGAGAAGCAGGCGATTCAGAGGGTGGTAAAAACATCCAGTAAAATCATTGGGTCTAGTCTCCCGGAGATTTCCACCGTGTACACACTCGCTGCCTGCGCCGGACTCATAACATCATCAGAGACCGCTCCCATCCAGCTAACCGCTTGTTCCACCTGCTGCCCTCTGGTCGTAGGTACAGGTCACTTCCGGCCAGAACCTCCAGAATGGCCAACAGCCTCTACCCACAGGCCATCAGACTTTTAAATGACCCCCCTCCGCCATCATCTCTCCCTTTACTTAGGTACCATTAATACACCACTCTCTATCAGGCCATAACTGTGAACTGGACTTTGCATTGATGCAGCTCAACCACATCTACACACTGTTCACTGTTGATCTACCTCTTTTTGTCTCTCTTGTCATGTTGTTTGTGTGGATATGTCTATATGCTTCAAGGGTCTTACAAAGTGCATTGTTTACACACATTGCAGTCGGCATCCTGCACTTTACAATTACAGTTGCACTAAGTACAACATTGCCATGTTTACTGATGGAATGCTCTAATGTAATTTCGTTGTTAATATAACAATGACAATAATTATTGAATCTTGAATCTTGGAAAAGTGAATTGTGCCTGATCCAAACCCTGTGATCCTCCATTTAAAACCCTGTTCTAATGAAGTTTTGTGTTGTGTTTCAGCCGGGCACAGTGAGTGGGATGGACTATGGTCTGGACCGAAGAGCCGACCCCAACACAGACCAGGTACAAGGTGAGAAACACACACAGAGAGAGAATACTAACCCGTGAACAAACGCTGAACCATTATAAACCAGCGTAAGAGAGTAGTTACACGTGTTTTATCCGTAGAGAGCGCTGTCGTTGTGTTTTTAGTTTAGTTCAATGACATACACTGAAGTTTTCAAACACTGTCAGAGCTAAAGACAGAGGCAGAGTAATCCTGTTTGACCTGAAGTCCAGTTTTAATCAGATTATAATCAGACTATAGGATTAAGACTCTTCACCTGTTTGTGCTTCTGCTGCTGCTGTCGTTGTGTTTAATAAAGATTGTAATAATTATACTTTTGTTTTGTTTCTCTGCAGGTTTTATCACTTCTGAGATCTGCTGAATGTAACGTTTGATTCTTCTTCAGATCTTTTTGTCTTGTCCATACTGTTTTTAGTGATATATTACATTAAAACTCTATTAAAATGTCGAGTTGAATCTTCTAAAATGTGTTTTGTCTGGTCCAGGCGACGACTCCAGACTTCTACGAGAGAATAGTGAGTTTAAATCTCTTTATAAACAGTTTAATTTTACATTTCTTTGACTGTTTAGTGTTTGTGTTTGTGTCTGTTCAGAGGATTTTCACAGAACAGTCCATCATGAGGCCCAGAGTCAAGTCGTCGGTGTCTTTAGGAGCGTGAGTGACCCTTTTACTTTTATCTTCTGAAGTGCGTTTGATATTTGTACTTACGACCACTTCCTGTTAGCGTTAGCATTTAGACACAATCATGTCTCTTTTTAAACTCACAAGTGTCTCTGGTGAAATATTCCTCTGATATGTAAAGTCTTTAACATGTTTTCTGTAACATTCACCACAACTGTCTGATCTAAAGAGGATTTATTTGTTTTTTTCTATGAGGTTTTCACTACATCAGTTTAAAACAAATAAACTGATTGTTTTCATATGTGAGTTACAAAGTGGACATAAAGGTTGTTCAACTTGACAACTTAGCAACAAAACACTTTTCATTTTTTTGGCAATATAGTAATATTTTCATCTGCATTCATTCATTTTCTACCGCTTAATCCCGTTAGAGGTCGCGGGTGACTGGAGCCTATACCAGTAACTTTGGGCCTTAGGCGGGGAACACCCTGGACAGTGGCCAACTTGCCGCAGGGTTAAGGCTTTTTCACACCAACACAACTCCCAGTCGTTGTCGGTAGGAGGAGCGACGCACCGTCTGTTCTAGTCTCTTTGGGGCATCGATGTAAAAAAGCCTTCGCACAAACATGATCCAAGCAGCCAACAGTCGGCGAACAAATGCCGAGTGAGCATGCGCGTGACGTAACGCTTGACGAAAAAGACAAAACAGAAGTTGTGCGCGAGTAGTTGTCAAACTCTGATTTGCTAGCCTTTAAGGGTCTTTCACACCAGGCCGAGGGTCGCCCGTCTGAACCGGTTTGGCAACTTCTGCCGACAGGCGGCTCACGTGTGTTTGGTGTGAATGGCGCTGTCGGGGGTCAGAGGAGCGGAGCACGTCGTGGAGGCGAGGTTTTGAAGACTTGCTGGTAAAGTCGGCATCGTCAGCGGTCGGTAGTTGCCGCATATGCAGCTGTTTGATTGGCCCGTGGCCAGCGAATCAGTGTGCAAGAAAATGGTGCGGAAAACCGAAAATGACGCTTATGGAAAAACAGTATTTACCTGAGCATGAATTGTTGTTATTTGCCGGGTTCAAACGAGACGTAAGTACGGAGAAGAATGGCTACTACTTGGTCGGAGGAAAACAAAGATGGAGGAGTACAGCTGTAGTACGAAGGCTGGACTGTAGCGGGAAACAGAAGTTAGCCTAATCCGTGAGGTAAGATAAAAATCTGTTCGCCACAGAGTTTGACAACTACTCGCGCACAACTTCTGTTTTGTCTTTTTCGTCAAGCGTTACGTCACACACATGCTCACTCGGCATTTGTTCGCCGACTGTTGGCTGCTTGGATCGTGTTTGTGCGAAGGCTTTTTTACATCGATGCGCCCAAAAGAGACTAGAACAGACGGTGCGTCGTTCCTCCTACCGACAGCGACTGGGAGTTGTGTTGGTGTGAAAAAGCCTTTAGACAGACAAACATTCACTCTCTCATTCACTCACTAAGGGAAATTTACAGTGATGCCCAATTAACCTAAACATACATGTTTTTGGAGGAAACCGGAGAAAACCCACGGTGACACGGGAGAACATGCAAACTCCACCCAGAGAGATCGTGAGATGTTGATATGGTCCGACCCGGGAGTCGAACCCACGACCTCCTTATTGGGAAGCCAGAGCTCTAACCACTTGGCTTTTTTCCATCTGCAACAATAATGTATTTAAATAAATTGGATAAAAACAAAACAAAAACACTTAAGTCGAGTGTTTTTCTCAGCAAGTTTTAGGTGAGATTAAAAATAGATTAATTAGATGAATTAATTACAGATCCTAATTAATTAATCTCGCTTGACAGCACTAAATATAACATGATTTTGGCCATAGAAGTTTCAAACCACATTTCTACATGCATTTTTATGGACTCATTTGTAACACCGTATATCGCGGTGTTGACTATACACCGCAGGAAAAAATCCTTAACTGCCTCACCACAGCTCTGCTTTAAAACTAAAATACATTTAGAAATATTTGTTCCTGTCAGTTCACACTCGCAAATCAAAAGCACAATGTTTCAACCTGCACCACTTCATAAAATTTGCAAAAAGAGTTTTATAAGTAATTTTAAACATGGTATTCTAACTTGTTTTCTCTTTAAATGTGTTAATTCTGTGTTTTCTCTTGTCCTTTTCTCTCAGTTTGGTGAAATACTCTGCCACTTACAAGAGCCACGACCCGTTCCTGTCCAAATGTCTCCCGTCCAACCCCTGGCTCACCGACGACGCCACCTACTGGACGCTCAACATGCCCAAGTCTGTGTTTATGTGTGCTTTTAGTTTAGTTTAGTTTGAAGCAGCAGGAGAAGTTCTAACGTGAGCTGTGTGTGTGTGTGTGTCAGTGTGGACGTCCCGACCAAACACAGAGTCGAACGATGGACCTTCAGCTTCGGAGAACTTCTGTCGGACCCGAGAGGACGAGACGACTTCAGGCTGTTTCTGAGGAAAGAGTTCAGCGGTGAGAGACTAAGACTGGACTGGACTAAAGCAGGACTAAACCAGGACTAAAACAGGACCGAAACAGGACGAAAAGCAGGACTAAAACAGGACTAAAACCAGGATGAAAACAGGACAAAAACAGGACTAAAACAGGACGAAAACCAGGACGAAAACAGGACGAAAACAGGACTAAAACAGGACTAAAACCAGGATGAAAACAGGACAAAAACAGGACTAAACCAGGACTAAAACCAGGACTAAAACAGGACGAAAACCAGGACTAAAACAGGACTAAACCAGGACTAAAACAGGACGAAAACTAGGACTAAACCAGGACTAAAACAGGACGAAAACCAGGATGAAAACCAGGACTAAAGCAGAACACAGGTAATAGCGGAGGACTTTTCTGACTGACGACCCTTAAACCCCTGTTATTACATTTAAATACATTGAAATATTTATTAGTAAAGCATGTCTCAATGGTTTGAAGAGTTTGTGTTGTGAATTAAAAATGAAACATAAACTAACTCTGCCCCCTGGTGGTGAAATTTGGCCTGTGCGTGGACGGAGGATCACAGATTTATGTATTTCTTTTGGATCTCCATTAGTAATAAAAGCAGCAGTAACTATTCCAATGATGATGACTTCTAGTATATATCTAAACAGTGATTCAGACTGATCCAGGGCTCATCAGAAAACTGGATCTGTCAGTGTGAACCGGCTCTAAACCTCTGTCTGAGTCTTGTCTGGTGTGTTTGTGTTTCAGGAGAAAACCTGGCGTTCTGGGAGAGCTGTGAGGACCTGAAGTGGGGAGCAGCCGCGACCATCAAAGAGAAAGCAGAACACATCTACAAGTACAAACACTCACTACTGCTTTACTACAGTTACTATTATTTACACCAGAGATATTCAGTCTCTTCATATTTTATGCTTATTATAAAAAAAGTCAACCATAGTTATTGACTCATTCCTGTTTGGTTAAACTGGATTTATTGTTGTCATTGACCAATAACATTTCAGAACCACTAAGAAGCACAGTTTTTCTTTTTTGCTCTTTTATGTTGAGTCAAGTTTCTCAAGCCAAAAAAAAAAAAATCAAGTGTTTAGAAATTATACGACTTTTATGTGGACTGTTATGATGTTTTACAAGTGCTAAACTTTCCATGGAAAGACAAATGCAGTCACTGAGGGCGTTCACATGCGCACGAATAACCCGGGTGTTATCAGGGTTTTTAAATATCCTGGTTATGTGTGTGTCCATGTAAACACCATAACCTGACTTTTTAATAACCTGGTTATTCGAATAACCTGGTTATGAGAAACCAGGTTATTGTCACTGGAGTTTTCTGATAATAACCAGATTATTGTTCCATGTAAACACCATAGCCTGGTTTCTCGCCGATGGAACCAAACTGAGCATGTGCAAACTGAAGGAACTGATCTGGCAGAAGCAGTAAATTTCCCAAAAGTACTCAAAATTATTATTTTCTTATTTTCATTTTATTGCACTTTTTCTTGTTTGGGTTTGGAGCATATGGCACTGTTTCCACAAGCCTTTTTTATCTGGTACCAGGTACTTTTTTAGTACCTGCTTGGCTTTGGTTCTACCCAGGCCGAGCTGATACTAAACTCAGCGCCGCCGCTCCCAATGCGCACATCACGCAGAGCGCGTAGGGCATCACCTGCTCTGGGGGCACCGAGCTGTGCTGTCCCACTGTCCCGTGTGCTGAACTCATGAGTGACAGACAAGTTTGGTCTAGACGCAGGTGCCTGATGATTCCTAACACACAGCGCAAAAGTAAAGACTCTGGAAACCGTTTCGAACACAGACACATGTTCTACAACTTGTAAGCTCTTGGCCAATCTTTATTTCGCGTCAATAGGACACATATTGGGTCAGTTACGATCAGAAACAGCAGATGATTTAAGACGGCTGCAGATTTGAACACGCAAATAACCGCGGCGAAATACGGCGGATTTTTCCACTTTTATGTTCAGATTCTTTCAGAGGGAAACACAAACCATGAATCTAGTCTATTTGTCCTGACAAAAGTTACAGACGATTGTATTTCCTCAAACTTTTGCGCGAGGATGCAGCTTTACGCTGGGCTGCGTTCAGTGGCGCAGGAGAGGGAGCAGTGGCGCAGGAGAGGGAACAGTGGCGCAGGAGAGGGAGCAGTGGCGGAGCAGAGGGCAGTTTAGGGGGCAAAGAGGTCTGGGGCCCCACTGGAAAGCAATCTGGCAAAAATGTGAAATTAATGGATTTACTGTTCTAAAACGTCCCAGATAAAAAAACAAATACATCTATTATGTAATAAAATAAATCATAAATAAAAAAAGTAAAAATAAATAAAACAAAACAAAAATGTAGGGGGACTTTCAGACCCTGTCTCTTAAATAAATAGATACAGTGCGTTTGTGGGGTCGGTTTGAGGCTGGAATTTTTTTATAATTTTTTTTATTTTTTTTATTTATTTTTTTTTTTGGGGGGGGGGGCACCTTTTTGAAATCTTGCATAGGGCACCAAAATGGCTAGCAGCGGCCCTGACTAAACTGTTAAAACTAACACTGACTGGCCAGACAACAAGGTTACCACGGTGTTTCCATAGATATTGGTTTGTTGTGGGCAGTTGCTATGGAGATAGTACCACATTCTAAAGAGCAATGGAAACACAACCAACCCAAGTAGAGTAGAGCCGAGTAGAGTAGAGTAGATACTGACAGGGCTAGTGGAAACGCCCCATTATTTATTCATTTTTTATTTGTAATGTGTCAACATTATAAAACTCTAAAATAACTTGTAACACAACACAGCTGTAACTCTGAACTGTCAGAATTCAGACATATTTTTTCACTGTTAAAATCACTTTTCCCAAAGCTCAGACTGTGATCTACAGTCTGTTGTTCTTATTCAGTTTTATTATCAGTTTTGTTTGTTGCTGTAAACATGTTTAAAACCCATAAGTCAGCAAAGTTTCATACATGCTTAATAGGGGTTATGCACTAACGTCTTTCCGGTCTCAGATTGACATAGGCCGCAACATCCGGTGGCGTGGTTGCCATAGTGACAAAGCTGTTTACTCTAAAGGCGATGGACATCAGACAAGTCCTGAAGCAATCCTCTCAGAAAAAGTTCTCTTTTGTCATCTGTTGTAGACGTAGTGACGGCTGTAACTGCAGGAAAAGTGCCGCTTGGTTTTCATAATGAAAAGTAAAGTGAGCGGACTACGCGAGCTCCGCGCACATACGAGAAGCTCCGCGCACATACGAGAAGCTCCGCCCACATACGAGAAGCTCCGCCCACATACGAGAAGCTCCGTGCACCTGCCGAGATTCACTGTGCTGATAAGCCCAGGCAGAGGCGCCGTGGGCCGGAGCTGTCTGGCAACACCGAGCGTGTGTGCTCACTTCTTCACGGCCCAAAGCACCTCTGCCCGGGCTCATGAGCAGCGAGTCTCGGTCTGTGCACGGAGTTCTCACTTGTTTATTTTTTCATGTGAAAACCTCCGTATGCGTGGAGATCGCGTTGTTTTTGCCTGTTGTAACAGCCATCGCTGCGTCTAAAACAGATGACAAAGAAAACATTTTTTTGTAAGAGGATTGCTTCAGGACTAGCACAAAAAACCTCGTGTGATGTCCATCACCTTTGGAGTAAACAACTTTGTCACTATGGCAACTACTCCACCGGATGTAACGGCCTCTGTCTATCTGAGTGCGGAAGACGTTACTGCATAACCCCTATTGCTTGCCATATCTGTGTCATTGTTGCCATAGTTACCGGTCTAAATATCCAGGATACTCCCAGTGCTCATGTAAACAGGAACATGAATAACCTGGTTTCTCTGAGCGCATGTAAACACTATATCCTGAATATTATCATAACCAGTATACTGCTCATAACCGGGTTATTCGTGCACATGTAAATGGGCTCATAGTTGCCATAGTTACCAGTCTGAATATCCAGGATACTCCCAGTGCTCATGTAAACAGGAACATGAATAACCTGGTTTCTCTGAGCGCATGTAAACACTATATCCAGATTATTGTCATAACCAGGAGACTGCTCATAACCGGGTTATTCGTGCACATGTAAACGGGCTCACTGAGTCACTGATGAACGTAGAACGTACAGGTTAACAGACCAATAGATAAAGAGATACCTCCTTTTCCATTGGTCAATGTTTTACTGGCCTCACCAGGTCCTCAGTTCATATTTTTGTGATTCTTTTTTTGTTTATGTAAGTACAAGGTTGTTACAAATCTATACAAATGTTTTTGACCAAGTCTGACTAACAAATATTTGTTGTCAGGACATTCTTGGCTCGCGGCGCTCCTCGCTGGATCAACATCGACGGGAAAACCATGGAGATCACCATAAAGTCTCTGAAACACCCTCACAGATACGTGCTGGACGCCGCGCAAACTCACATCTACATGCTCATGAAGAAGGTCAGTGAACGCACCACAAACACACACTAAAACACACATCTACATGCTCATGAAGAAGGTCAGTGAACGCACCACAAACACACACTAAAACTCACATCTACATGCTCATGAAGAAGGTCAGTGAACGCACCACAAACACACACTAAAACTCACATCTACATGCTCATGAAGAAGGTCAGTGAACGCACCACAAACACACACAAACACACATCTACATGCTCATGAAGAAGGTCCGTGAACGCACCACAAACACACACAAACTCACATCTACATGCTCATGAAGAAGGTCAGCGAACGCACCACAAACACACACTAAAACACACATCTACATGCTCATGAAGAAGGTCAGCGAACGCACCACAAACACACACAAACTCACATCTACATGCTCATGAAGAAGGTCTGTGAACGCACCACAAACACACACTAAAACACACATCTACATGCTCATGAAGAAGGTCAGCGAACGCACCACAAACACACACTAAACCAGGACTAAAACAGGATTAAAACAGGACTAAAGCAGGACTAAACCAGGACTAAAACAGGTCTAAAACAGGACTAAAGCAGGACTAAACAGGACTAAAACTGGACTAAAGCAGGACTAAAGCAGGACTAAAACAGGTCTAAACAGGACTAAAGCAGGTCTAAAACAGGACTAAAACTACCTAAAGCAGGACTAAACAGGACTAAACAGGTCTAAAACAGGACTAAAGCAGGACTAAACAGGACTAAAACTGGACTAAAGCAGGACTAAAACAGGTCTAAAACAGAAACAGGTTAAAACAGGACTAAAACTGGACTAAAGCAGGACTAAAGCAGCTAACCAGACTAAAACCAGGACTAAAACGGAAAAAAGGACGAAAACCGGGACTAAAACGGACTAAAGGAACTAAAACTGGACTAAAGCAGGACTAAACCAGGACTAAAACAGGTTAAAACAGGACTAAACAGGACAAAACAGGACTAACTGGACTAAACAGATAAAAGACTAAAACTAAAAGCAGGACTAAACCAGGACTAAAACCAGGACTAAACGGGATAAAACGGGACTAAAGAGGACTAAAGCAGGACTAAACAGGACTAAAACAGGAGTAAAACAGGACTAAAAACAAAACAAGGACTAAAGCAGGACTAAACCAGGACTAAAACAGGACTAAGGGACTAGGACTAAAGCAGGACTAAACAGGACTAACCAGGACTAAAACAGGACTAAAACCAGGACTAAAACGGACTAAAACCAGGACTAAAGCGGACTAAAAAATGTAAAACAGGACTGAAACAGGACTAAAAACAGGACTAAAACAGGACAAAAGAGGACTAAAGCAGGACTAAACCAGGACTAAAGCAGGACTAAAATAAAACAGGACTAAACCAGGACTAAAACAGGACTAAAGCAGGACTAAAGCAGGACTAAAGCAGGACTAACACACATCTTGAAACAGAACACAAACTCACATTTACATGCTTATGAACGCACCACACACTTACACAAACACGCAGCTTTACCCAGCAGCAGATCTTGTTTAAATCAAACCTCGTGAACGTATAATTTAACTCTGAAATGTTTATGTGTTTGTGTGTTGTTCAGGATTCGTACGGCCGATACCTAAAATCTCCAGTTTTCAAAGAGACGCAGAAGAAAGCGCTGAGCCC
>JBBPFD010000333.1:0-32426 GCA_038363315.1 Mugilogobius chulae
CAGACCGCACCACCACCAGAAATTGTGTGCGTTCAGTCTTCTGTCACCTCCTTCACTTCCCGGCGCATGCACTTTTCGGATAAGCATAAACCATGATACATAATTACGCAAGCGCGACCCGATTGCACGTCAAACAATCAATCAGTTGACTTTGACACACGCCAAGAATTTATACAGGGTCAATTGAATGCTGTCTAAACGCCCTAAGTAGAATTAAAAAGGGAAAAATTCAATGGCGCGATAGCGCCCCCTAATAGGTTGTATGGAGAGTAAAATTTTACTTGTTGTAGACCAGGTCGAAATTTGGTACACATAATTAATACCATGACACATGATAAAAAAGTCAATCAGACCTAGTGTCGTAAATATTACAGAGTAGCCGTAGCAAAGCGGTAATTCCCAATGTTATCCTAATGGGAAATTGCAAATCACTGAAAATAGCAGTTTTTTAACAAGTTATACTTTTACTAACTCCTCCTCGGGCGTAGCCGAGCAACCTGAAAATTGGTGAGAATCATCTTGAGGAGTGGGGCATCAAAAGTTATCCAAATCTTTTGATAAGTTGTAAGGTCCCTGTGCGGCGAAGCCGCAAATATTGTTAAAGATTTGCAAAATTTTCAAAATTAAAATGGAATTTTGAAATTTAGTTTTTCCAAAACATTTGAAATTTTGCACAAAATTTCTTTTTGTATTCTGATCAAAAAAAGTCAATGGAACCCTGGGTCTATCTCTCTATGGTGTTGCGACGCAACACTGTAAATCCTCCATTTTATTTAAATGGCAGTATAAATCTATACAGCCGGAGGCTGCAGTCTCAGGCCTGCACTCACACGCTTCTTTGGCTTATTTACTTACATTTTCACCCATTTCTCTTCGGGCGTAGCCCGAAAAGCTGAAATTTGGTGTCGATCATCATGAGGAGTGGGGCAACAATATTCTTTGGTCTCTGTGTGGTGAAGCCGCACATTTTTGTTAAAAAGTTAGAAATTTACAACAACAATTGTCTAGAGAGAAGAAAAGGCGCGAAGCGCCATACATTTGGCAGTAGGTGTAATATAAAGAGGGAATTGGGGCGCGAAGCGCCCCCTGTTGCGACGGGAGGCAGCAGCGGCGTGGAGCGGCCCGCGAGGGCCGATCAAATGCCGCTTGCGGCTTTAATTCTTATTATTATTCTTTTTCTTAGACCAACTCACCTATTTATCACCACTAAGCACTGACGAAAAGTCAGGAAATTTGCACACTCCTAAAACTCGCGCTTCTCTAATTTCTGGCAATTTCCGTTTTTCAAAACTCAAAAAAGTGGCGCGTCAGCGCCACCTAGAGTGCGCAAAATGAATTAGGGAATACGAAATGGCCCAAAAAAAATTTGAACGTAGAATCTTGAAATTCGGCACAGAAGTAGATAGTAACAATACAAGAAAAAAAATATATTACGGCAACGCCGTCCCCCCACCAGATGTCGGCTATATGCGTTCAAATTTTGCTAAGCATGACTCAGCATTTTTTTTCACGTCACACTTTTATCTTCTCCTCCTCGGGCGTAAGCCGAGCAACCTCAAAATTGGTGAGTATCGTCTTGAGAAGTGTGCCATCAAAAGTTATCCAATTTACTGGTGTAAGTTTACCGTTTGTTTGCGGCGAAGCCGCAAAAAACATAAAAAATTTGAAAATTCTGAAAAATTGAATTTGCTCCCATTTCCACAAATAAAGTCCGAATTTTATAAATTCGCATCAGTTGTTAAACTCCTGGCCCTTAACCTACTTGATGAGAAAAAAATAATTTGGCGCGTCAGCGCCCCCTACAGACTTAAATACATTTTAACATGGGGCGCACAAAATTTAGTTTGTCGAAATTTTTTGAAATTTTGCACAAAATTCTATTTTGGCATTCCGATCAAAAAAGTCAATCAGACCTATGCCCTAATAATTACGGCGAAGCCGTAGTGATGAGAGAAACACTCAATGTTATCCTAATGGAAAAATTGCCAAATCTCTGAAAATAGCAGATTTTTAACAAGTTATACTTTCACTAACTCCTCCTCGGGCGTAAGCCCGAGCAACCTCAAAATTGGTGACAATCATCTTGAGGAGTGTGGGATCAAAAGTTATCCATATTTTTTTCACAAGTCGTATGGTCTCTGTGCGGCGAAGCCGCAAATATTGTCCAAGATTTGTGAAATTTGTCATAAAATTTAAATGGAAATTAAAATTTTAGTTTTTCCCAAAACATTTGAAATTTTGCACAAAAATCCTTTGTGGTATTCTGAACAAAAAGTCAATGGAACCATATGTCTATCTCTTATGGTGTCGCGACAGCGACACTGTAAATCCTCCATTTTATTTCAATGGCAGTATAATCTATACAGCCGAAGGCTGCATTCTCAGGCCTGCAGTCACACGGCATCTTGGGTTTTTTTACTCATATTTTCACACCTTTCTCTTCGGGCGTCAGCCCGAATAAGCTGAAATTTGGTGAAGATCATCATGAGTAGGTCAATGAAATACATTAGACCCTGGGGCGGGCGAAGCCGCACATTTTTGAAAAAGTAAGAAATTTACAGCAAACAGTACTGCTCAAAGAGAAGAGAAGAAGGCGCGAAGCGCCATTCATTTGGCAGTAGGTGTAATATAAAAAGGGAAACTTGTATAAGTTGTTAAACTCCTTAACTTAACCTATTGATGAGATAAAATCACATTTGTAGCATCAGCGCCCCCTACAGACTTAAATACATTTTAACATGGGGCACACAAAATTTTGTTTGTCGAAAATTGTTCAAGTTTTGCAAAAATTCTATTTTGTCATTATCGATCAAAAAAGTCAATCAGACCTATGCCATAATTATTACGGCGTAGCCGTAGTGAAGATAGAAACACCTAATGTTATCCTAATGGGAAAATGCAAAATCTCTGAAAATAGCAGAATTTTAACAAGTTAAAGTTTTACTAACTGCTTCTCGGGCGTAAGCCCGAGCAACCTCAAAAGTTGTATGGTCTCTTATTGTCCAAGATTTGTGATTTTTTTTCCCCAAATTTTTAATGGAAATTCAAAATGTTGTTTTTCCAAAATATTTGAAATTTTGCACAAAAATTCTGTTTTGGTATTTTGATCAAAAAAGTCAATGGAACCCTATGTCTATCTCTTTGGTGACGCGATAGCGACATTTTAATTCCTCCATTTTATTTAAATGGTAGACTAAATCTATACAGCCGGAGGCTGCAGTCTTAGGCCCACAGTCACATGCTTTTAATGGCTTTTTGACTCATATTTCCACCCTTTTTTTTGGGCGTTAGCCGCACAAGCTTGGAATTTGATCATCATGAGGAGTGGGGGCAACAATATTCTATGGTGTCTGTGTGGCAAGCCACACATTTTGTAAAAAAAGTAATTTACAGCAAACAGTACTGCGTAGGAGATGAGAAGAAGGCGCGAAGCGCCATTAATTTTTGTAATAGGTGTAATTTTAAGGTAATTTTTACGTTGCGGGGTGGTGGCGTAGAATATTTCTGAGAGCCCTAGGTCTCTCACTTGTGCTGTCGCGATAGCGATATTGTATATTTTTATTTTATTTAAATGGATTATACAAGTCACAGGTTTACAATCACATGCTTGTTTGGCTTTTTGCTCATAGCATCACTAATTTCTCTTCGTGCATTAGCCCGAACAAGCTGAAATACAGTGATCATCATCATGAGGAGTGGGGCAACAAAATTCCTGTGGTCTTTTTTTGTGGTCCGCACATTTTGTAAATAAATAAGACAGCTAAATAATATTGCCTTAAGAGAAAACAAGGTGCAAGCGCCATGCATTTGAAAGTAGTGTGCAATATAAAGAAGGAAATTGGGGCCTAGATAAGGGCAAATGAATTTAGGAGATGGCAAATGCCAAAAACACATTACTGTTGAATCATGACATTTGGTGCACATGTAGATAATTACAAGAGAAGATTAAATTATTATGACAGTGCTGTCTGTCTAATGTGAAAGGTTGCTTTTGAAAAAAAAACAATGCATACATTTTTCAAAGTAGACAATGCAGTATTTATATGAGTATTGACCCTATTTTGTCCCGCCACTTTTCTAGGAAGTGTATTTTCTGTTTAGCTGCATTTAGCCTGTAGACTTCAGACGATGGTTTTCGCCTTCTTTATCAATCTGTACATTCCAAATACACGTGACACTTCCGCTGCTGTCTCAGCTTTTAATCCCATCAAACAGCCGCTTATTTCCTTTTAAGAAGGAAATACAGGAGCCTGAAGCAAATTAATGCGCCGTTTCTAATTGGTCACAATTACTGTCAGTTTAACCAATCACAGTCTGTGACTCTGTCTTGCCCCACGAATAAGCAAACAGTAGGCTTGTTTTAAGCAGAGTGACAAAAATGCACGCAGTTAGTGTGAGGGTCAGGGTCTGACGACGTAGGTACTGGTAATCTTGAGAGATCAAACCAAGTGAAGGCACCTCGATAGATGGTAAGTCAGAAAAAAAAATGCACTGCCTTCATAACTACAAAACCCAAAAGCATGCTGGGAAGTGAAGAACTCGGAACACGTGCACTGACAGTTGATTGGATGAGATCTGTTTTGATCAGAAACGTGACGCAGTGCAGTTCCTCCTCCTCTCTTTCGTTTTTTTTTTATTACCACAGACTTAAAATCTCACAGAATGTTGTACAACACCGACAGCATTATTGTGATACTGATGAGCTGAAAGTAATTTCTTTATAGACAGAGCTCAAGTGTAGAAACTTTATTATTCAGCGCTTTATTTAATGCTCTGGTAAAATGCGTGTCAGTTCAAGGTGTGTGAGGGGAAACGGGAGCATTTACTAAGTTGTATCTGGTTTTATTCAGTGCAACACGTGATCTGAAATTGTCTGGCTGTTCTTGTGCTTGAAAAGTGTAATGAGCATTTCAGATTTCTCCTCTCCCTCTGCGTCATCCACCTGCCTCGTGTACAATCCAGAGAGTTTTCTGCTGCTAAAACAAGCCTTTTCTATGAATGAGAGACGGGAGAGCAAAACCGCGTCTTGTAGGAGAGACACAGACATAAAAAAAATAAATGTCTGTATGCAATATTAGACTCAATATTCCAAGTATTTTCAATAAGTTACTTTCTTGGGGCAGTAGGTAAGCAGTGTAACTAAAAGGAACAAGTAATGTGTAACAAATTTCTTTTCAGTACTTTTTCTTGGGATCTGTCTGTGTTGTGTTCAACCCCCCCGCCTTGTACAATAAAACAAGTAATGATAGGGGTGTCAATCTCTACACCTGTGTAGTCATGCATCTTCTTTTGTCCTCTCTTTCCAGTCAGTAGATAGCTAATTCACCCTTTATACAAATGTCAAATTACAATTGAATGTAATCACAATCTACGACACCTTCCCAATGAAGTTGATGTTTTTCAATAAGTATTTTATCATACAGGAATCACCTGAACACCTTGCAAAAGAAATAACAGCAGTGGCCCTTTGTGGTAATGTATAAAAGCGCACAAAATTATGTCCTTTAAAATAAGATTTTATTTGTCTTTATTTGTTTTAGTGCCTGTGATTTTGTTGTGGAATTGTTTTGAACCAAGAAATGTAATGTTTTTTGTATAGTGATTTTTTTTAACCATGTTGTAAAGTTGTCATCAAAAGCAAACCTGGAGTTGTAATTTCATTCACATTAGCTTATCACTGAGCCTCAAAAAAATTTGTGTGTTCAAAACAGTAGAAAAAATGTTAGAATTACACATTTTGTCATATCTGTGTTCCTAAAACACAAACCACATTTGGCCACATCTCTATTCAGTTTTTCAGCAACAAATGACCGGAACCAACAGCGTTTATCAAATCATTACTTTTGTCATGTATTAGATTTGAGCCCTTGTTTACTACTGCAAGGTTATACTTGCCCTGTCTCACCTTTTACATGTATTTCTTCATGTGCATTTGAAAGGTTGAACCAAAACAAATTGTGATTATGATCAAGATTTTAGATTAGCCATATTTTAGTAAGTTGCCTAAAAGTGGCCATAAAGGGGAAACACAAATATGTATTTAATTATACATCAGCTAAAGTGCAGCTATAACATAGTAACTCATGCAGTGAATAATGGTTCAAGAAATACTAACGCAGAACTTAGCCATTTTCATTTTTATTAGTTACTTGAAGTCTACTAAAAATATAAATCATCAATAACATTGTATGAAACAAATACAAGAACATTTTGTATAATTTTCTCTCTTTTTTATAGTGGATACTGTATTCCCTATTTTATAATCTATTTAATAAAAAAGGTCCAATCCTTATGCAGCAGTAGGTTGTCCAAAAAAGAGGTTTTACCACCCTGAAAAACAGAAAAAGTACAAATTAGTACAAGTGCAAATGATGGAGTTCCCCTGCTTGTAGAGAGAATCAAGATCTGCTCTTTGTCTGCCTTCTCCCCCTTGACCTGTCCGGCATGGTTGAACCTGCCAGGGGTGTAGACCCCAGCCGGCTTAGCTCTTGGGATCATTAAAGGACACAAGCCCATCCACCACGACAAGGTGCCAGATCATGGATGGGGCCTAAACCACCCACTAAACCAACTAAACTAAAGACTATAACTACTCTAGCACACAATAACTACTCTTAGCACACAATATAACCTTTACATCAATCAAATCAACCAAATATTTGCATGAAATCAAGGACCATTTACATACAAAAACTTATTTTGTACATTAAAAAAACAAGACCATTTACATATATAAAAGAAACTGGTCTTTTACATGCAGGTAAAAAAACAAAACAAATTAAAATAATAAAGTTACAAAAAGATCCAAAAGGAAGATAACAGAGCAAACTCAAAATAAGAAATCACAATGCAAAACAAGAATAAAAGTTCCTAACATAAGCTCCAAACACACGTTCCCAACACAGGCTCCCAACAGAATGTAGGCTCCAACACAACAAAGGTTCCCAACACAAGTTCCCAACACAACACAAGTTCCTAACACAACACAGGCTCCAACACAACAGACAACTCCAACACAACACAGGCTAAAACAACTCCTACACAATACAGACCATTTACATATATAAAAGAAACTGGTCTTTTACATGCAAGTAAAAAAACAAAACAATTTACAATAATAAAGTTACAAAAAAGATCCAAAAGGAAGATAACAGAGCAAACTCAAAATAAGAAATCACAAATGCAAAACAAGAATAAAAAGTTCCTAACATAAGCTCCAAACACACGTTCCCAACAAAAGTTCCCAACACAAGTTCTCGACACAAGTTCCCGACACAAGTTCCCGACACAGGTTCCCGACACAGGTTCCCAACACAAGCTCCCGACACAAGTTCCCAACACAAGTTCCCAACACAGGCTCCCAACACAAGTTCCCAACACAAGTTCCCAACACAAGTTCCCAACACAAGTTCCCAACACAGGCTCCAACAACTCCAACACAACACAGGCTCCTATAACTCCAACACAACAGACAACTCCAACACAACACAGACTCCTACACAACAAAGGCTCCAACAACTCCAACACAACAGACAACTCCAACACAACAGACAACTCCAACCAAAGACAACCCCAACACAACAGACAACCCCAACACAACAGACAACCCCACACAACAGACAACCCAACACAACAGACAACTCCAACACAACGACACCCCAACACAACAGACAACTCCAACACACAGACAACCCCAACACAACAGACAACTCCAACACAACAGACTCCTACACAACACAGACTCCTACACAACACAGACTCCTACACAACACAGGCTCCTATAACTCCAACACAACAGACAACTCCAACACAACAGACTCCTACACAACAAAGGCTCCAACAACTCCAACACAACAGACTCCTACACAACAAAGGCTCCAACAACTCCAACACAACAGACTCCTACACAACAAAGGCTCCAACAACTCCAACACAACAGACTCCTACACAACAAAGGCTCCAACAACTCCAACACAACAGACTCCTACACAACAAAGGCTCCAACAACTCCAACACAACACAGACTCCTACACAACAAAGGCTCCAACAACTCCAACAAAATGAAGATTCCAACACAACACACGATCCAACATGTGCAACAAAAAACAGGTTTCAACATAGCACAGTTCACAACACAGTTTCTAATACAACACAGGCTCTAACAACTCAAACACATTACAGACTTCAACAAAAATAGACATAAACTCCAAAAGAGCAGTTACACAATGTTAAGTTCCCAACAAAAAGTTAACTTAAAATTCAAGTTGAAACACACTTTATAAACATACATTAGCTCATACACATGTTCACTTCAACTGAATAAACTTTTACATGATTTGTAAAAACAATTTACATAAAACATATAAATTATTATACATAGACGGTTTTACAATACTTAACAGTAATAAATACAAAAAATAAAAAACTGCAATGGAAGAGAACAGCGGACACACAGGATGGTGTCACACATGGGGAGGGAAAAGCAATCAGAAGGGGAAGGTAAGCCAAGTCACAGGGGGAGAAGGAGAGACAGACACAAGGGGAGAGAGAGGGAGACAAGGAAGGGGGAGAGAGACAAAAAGGGAGAGGGAGAGGGAGAGATGGACAAAAAGGGGAGAGGGAGAGATGGACACAAGGGGAGAGGGAGAGAGACACAGAGGAGAGGGAGAGAGACACAAGGGGAGAGGAAGAGAGACACAAGGGGAGAGGGAGAGAGACACAAGGAGAGAGAGAGAGAGACACAAGGAGAGAGGAAGAGAGACACAAGGGGAGGAAGAGAGATACACAAGGGAGAGAGAGAGACACACAAGGGGAGAGGGAGAGAGACACAAGGGGAGAGGGAGGAGACACACACAAGAGGAGAGGGAGAGAGACACTAGGGGGGAGAGAGAGAGAGACACAAGGGGAGAGAGAGAGAGACACAAGAGGAGAGAGAGAGAGACACACAAGAGGAGAGGGAGAGAGCACTAGGGGGGAGAGAGAGAGACACAAGAGGAGAGAGGAGACACACAAGGGGAGGAGAGAGACACAAGGGAGAGAGAGAGAGAGACACAAGGGAGAGAGAGAGAGACACAAGAGGAGAGAGACCACAAGGAGAGGGAGAGAGACACAAGGGAGAGGGAGAGAGACACAAGGGGAGAGAGAAGAGACACAAGGAGAGAGGGAGAGGGAGAGAGAGAGACACAAGGGGAGAGAGAGAGAGACACAAGGGGAGAGAGAGAGAGACACAAGAGGAGAGGAGAGAGACACAAGAGGAGAGAGAGAGAGACACAAGGGGAAAGAGAGAGAGAAGACACAAGGAGAGGGAGAGACACAACAGAGAGACACAAGGGAGAGAGAAGAGACACACAAGAGAGAGGGAGAGAGACACAAGGAGAGAGACACAAGGGGAGAGGAGAGAGACACAAAGAGGAGAGGGAGAGAGACACAAGGGGAGAGGGAGAGAGACACAAGGGGAGAGGGAGAGAGACACAAGGGGAGAGGGAGAGAGACACAAGGGGAGAGGAAGAGAGACACAGAGAGAGAGAGAGACCAAGAGGAGAGGGGAGAGACACAAGGAGGAGGAGAGAGAACAGGGAGAGAGAGAGACACAAGAGAGAGGGAGAGAGACACAAGGAGAGAGACACAAGGGGGAGGAGAGACACAAGGAGAGGAGAGAGACACAGAAGGGGAGAGGAGACAGACACAAGAAGGAGAAGAGGGGAGAGACACAAGGGAGAGGGAGGACACAAGGGGGAGAGGGAGAGACAGATAGTCACCGGAAGAGGGAGAAACCACAAGGGGAGAGAGACAGAAGAAGAGGGGGAAAAAGACAGGGGGAGAGACCAACAGAGACCGGAGATAGAGTTACAGGAGGGAGAGGGGGATTTAACAGACAAATATAGAGGAATCACCACCTGTGATATACAATGTACAATAATTCATTTAACAGATACTTTACACTACCACTGTTTACAAAATTCATTTTACTTACACAGGCTTAAAAGAACAAAAAATGCCTTCATGATCGCTAAAGTAGATTGGCACCACTTCAACATCCACACTAAAAATGTTGACTTACATAAACATGATCAATTAAAGTGCCTTTTTCTGTGGTGGGAACTTGAGACGTGTTGAGTGTAACCTTTATTTAGCATAAATTTGGAAAGTTTTGTAGATTTCAACACAAATTCTCATTAAAATCTCCAAACACTACAACATATCACTTTTTGAAGTGAGCCAATCCAGTAACCTTCTAAAATTATACCTAAAGAGAGACCATGGGGTATGATGGCGGACGATAGATAACTGCTAAAATCAAATTAGGGTCAAAACCAGTGAAAAGTTAAACATTCCAAATCAAAATGAGGTACTGTGATTTCGCAAAGTAAGTCCTCATTGCAGTACATACCAACTCCACCATGCTGCTGTTGCTTTAAGGACATGAGAGGAGGGTGACAACTAAAGTAAGATAAGCTACGAGGTTGACTATAGAATGTATACTGCTCAATTGAACGCTTTGGAGAGAGGAATTTTCAGTCAACCACGTCTCTGCTACAGTACAGACGCTAGCCGCAACTGTTTCACACATGATGACAAATCTGAAACATGTTGTGCCAAGCCCTGCACGTTCCATGAAAAAAAACAGTTAGCACATCATCCCCATGTCTCACAGGTGGTGATTCTACAATAAATGGAGGCATGTATTCCATTGCAAGTTTAACATTGTCATTACAGTATATAACTTCCTCATTAAACTCCTGAAGAATAAGACCTCTAAACTTCTGACACGACTTAGTGCTACGTAAGCCTGGCCTGCTGTAAAAATCCTTTCAAAGAAACCACTGCTTTATCTAATGTCATTCCCTGCACTTTGTGAATTGTATGGCCCAGGCAAGTCTGAGAGGAACTGGCGACGCTTTTCTCCTCGCTTAGTAGCAATTTCCTCTTCTGGTTCAATGCGTGTTGAACCAGACCAAGTCTGCTGGGCCATGACTACGCCGCCTTCTTTGTTACACCAATGTTTGGGTCATCAAAAGTAACATAAACTGCTACAGGAAGCCGCAAATTATCAGGATTTTCTATATGGGCTACGAGTACCACAAACCCCATTTACAAGTCCATCGGCAGGATCAACATTTTTACAGAGCATCACACGAGCATTCTAGCTATTTCACTGTTTCTTCCAGGTTGGTGTGTGTTGCATTTCCAAGATGTCCATCAAGTCTCTTAAATTTGCCAGTCTTCTTTTCAAATGAAAAATCTTGGGCATACATTGTAACAAAATCTGGGTCTAATTGTTTGAGTCTTTCTATATTGTGTGCGTAGACGTCGTCCTTCTTCGCGTAGATGTGCAGATCTGAAGTTTCTTCACCCGTTTCTCGTTGTCTCAAAGTATCTATATCTCCTCTGCGCAGTTGTGACCCCTTTGAACGCAATCTCAAACGGTTAAGTAAACGTGCAAAGGGAACATCCTTTTGACGCATGATAGTTGTTAGTTCAGCAACCTTGAACAACCCATGCCAAAAATCACCCATGTCTATTGGGACGTGCAACGCCTTTCCATAAACTGGACATAACTGATAGAAGTCCCCAACTGCTATGATTGACACTTTTCCAAATGGGGGAAAAATCACCTGTCTGTTGATCTGCCGTAACCTTCCATGTATGTATGCAAAACAGCTTGTGATGTACCAAGAAATCTCATCAATTATTACTATCTGGAGGTCGCTGTACTTAGAACGCAAAGAGTTGAGTTTATCATCACCCAGCGGAGAGTAAGGAAGGGTGACGTTTAATTCCTATGTTAAAAGTGGAATGTATTGTACTTGCATTCAGGTTATAGGCCGCTATCCCTGTTGGTGCAGTTAATAGGACTGATATCTTATCTGGTTGACTGCACATTGGTGCCAAGAGTCGAGTGGCCTCATAGTATATAGCCCTGATGAGGTGACTCTTTCCTGTCCTGCACCACCGGTTATAAAACATGAAGGGGCTCTGGCTCTTTTCCTGTTGTTTTATCTATACACCATTGCCGTATTTTATAGAATATGGATAGTTGCTGCTCATTTAGGGATCGAATTAAAGCTAGCCCTTCACTGCGTGGCAGATTATTTGACTTCTCCAAGTGGCAAATATCCTCTGTGTGAATTGCCAAATCCGGAATGGTTGGGACTGGGGTCTTGATCAGATGGGTTTGTTGGTTGGTTTTCACTGGCCTCTTGTCTGGACTCCAAGCGTTGAACTTCTTGCTCTGGACAAAGCTGACCCATGCATCTTCTAATAAGTCATCTCTTTGCATTATTTCTTGTAGGTCATCAAGTCTTCAGGCTGTGCTTCAAACTTATTTCTATTGGCATCTACAATTGATTTAACGGAATGTGGAACTTCCATCACTGAAAAGGACAGAACCACTGGTATAGAAATGCTTAAAATTTTCATAATCTTGAGGTTTCAGGTCATCATCTTCTCGGTATGGCAAAAACAACTGAAGCTGGCTCTGATGGAACAATTCAGGATTCTTTGTTTCTGAAAAACGTGGGTATCGAACAACAGCCTGTTTTGTTCGTGTTCGCTTAACAAGGTACCCAATCCATTCAATAATGAGATGGCATTTTTGCATCTTTCAGTTGACGGGACGATACGATATTCTGAGGCAAATGTACACATACACATATTGTTAAATGTGTCATTTTTTGGCCTGTTTTTGAAACGCTCTACTAGATTTGTCATGAACATTTCATCTGGTGATGTTGAATCAGACAATTCTCCAATAGGTCGGGGTAAGACGAATGATATTATCTCCTGCTGGCGTAAAAACAATTTTCCTGGAGCATTCCTTCAGATGCATGTTTGTCAGACGATATACAGCTTCTTGAGCTGACACCTCTCGGTTGTGTAGATAAACTGTCCCCATCTTTTTCATTGAATCTTGAGCATCAAGATTACCCTTTTAGCTTCTATTGCAGCATTACGCAACAACAACCCATCTGTTGCTCTGCTTTTGAAATGTAACTAATTATATACACAATCAAGCCCATGCATCAATAACCAACTGGATGTCCATGTTAGCTCGCCATAACTTCAGTGCAGTTCTGTTGTAGTTATTATTATAAAGCTCATTGAGCTCCCTCGTTAAAATAACCTGTGCGTTTCCGCTAATTTTTTCAGTGCCTCTTCCATGGTGGCCTGAGTGAGACTAAACCCAAACAATTGTGCACAAAAACCATAGGGTTGTTTTCATCTGGGCAGCTTTTTTGATGGCAGTCATTATGCTTAGCCTGTTCCCTGGTCATCTTACTAAGAGAGTCACAAGTACAGTTTGCATCTTCATCCTTTAGGTCACACTTTTACATCTCTGCTTTGGCTCTTCCTTTTGATGAATGTCGCATTGATGGAGGTCGGGGGAAATTAAAGCGACAAACTGTAGAGCCCTTTCTACATGTTTTAGAGTGTCTCTTAGAATGTGTCTGCACGGAATTAACCAATTCCAGGAGATCTTCATCATCTGTTGTGTTTCGCATGTAACATATTTATCAACAAATGCAGTTACTCCTCATCAGGGTTAACTCCAATCTTGGGTGCCCCTTCCACCCAAAACAGGCAATGCACTGTGGCGATCCTCGTTGCTGGAACTCAACGCGATAATAATAATCAACAACCCTTCCAATAGGCTCCGCTATAGACAGGATGACATCATGCAAAACACATGCCAACGGTGGTCAACATTTGTGCAGCTACAACTGAATTACGTCTCAAAGGTCACATCTGTCCTCCCAAGTCAACATTTCAACTGTTTGTTGTCTACCCTCAGTTTTCAAAAGAGCCTCCAGTAGCTCCACCCATCTAAGATCAGCTGAGCTAAACGAACAGAACCATGTAGGCAATCCAAGCTGGCGCACACAAGCTAGCAAATCTTTCTGTGCAGTCTGCAATATGCTGGAGTTCCTCTTATCGGGTGCAAAAGTGATAGCCATCATCATGAGCCAACATTTCTTTAGAGAATCCTTGACATTTTTGCCTTTGGACGGTCTTGAGCCTGAGTGTCCCTTTCTGGATGCGATTGAAACTTTGGAAATTACTTGGTCAACCTCAATTATAGAGAGTGCAAAAAAAAATGTATTCTGCATTTTGGGCAAATCTACGATCAGCATGCATAATCCTGTTTAGAAAATATCTGAACAGCGTCAGTGGAATGCGCCTGGGAACATGGTATGTATTACGTGCATAGGGGAACAACTTGGGGAAACATTTGGCTTCATGGTCTTCGTCAGAACGTAACTTCAAAGGATTATTCCCTCGGCAGGAGCAAGATTTAGGATGTCGTCGAAGCACTGATCAATAGCTTCCTGGCCTGGATCAACTGGCATGAGACACGTGTCTGGATGATACAATGACGCTGGTTATCATGCAGTAGCTCATCTTCCATTTCTTCACCTGGCTCCTTTTTTTCATTCCCATCATCTTCTTGGGGACAGTCTACAGCTTCTGGCAGAAAATATAACCCACTCTTCATTAAAGTCAATGTCGGCAAAATGCTTATTATTTGTTTGAGGAATCTAAGGGCTTCTCTAATGCGCATTGGGTCAACAAACTGGAATTCATAATAGCCCTTGTATGACAATTTACGTTTTAACTTAATGGGTATGACAACACCTTCCATATTTGGTGCGGGGGGAGCAAAGTGGTCGTCTCTAAAACATTTGCTGGGACACACGTGACAGGACCATGGGCGGCATTCTGGCCGCCTTAGGCAGTGCCATAGCTCTAACAAATGAAATGGTGGGACAACACAGATGATGCTCCAGACTGTTCAGTCTCTCTAACTCTGGGGAATGGGGTCCAATTCCAAGTGTTGAGGTGGCATTCAGCTGGCATTTGACCTTTACGGAGCTTCATGTTACAGGTAGCGCAAATCCAAAGGTTTCCCATGGCTGACTGTTTTATTCTGCAAGGGCTGGGACAGTTAGGAGTGCATGTATGCAAATACTTATCTGAAATGCACCTTTCTGCAGTTGATATGACTTCAGGGCTTGAGTTGTAACTATCTTTATTGCAGGGTTTTACTTGCTGTTTGAAAAACAACTTAAAACAAACACAACACACCCACTCTGGCCCACCTTCTTAACTTTACTTAAGAACTGGTCAATAACATAATCAATATCTTTCTCTTTCTTTTGTTTGAAGGTTCCATTGTTTCTTTGCCTCCTTTACCTGGACTTAAAGTTGGGATCCGGCTGTATTTAAGTTTATTTTTGGTTTGGACTTTTTGTCTGTGTTGCAAACTTTGTCTATATTTTAGCTTGCTCTCTTCTTTTTTTTTTCTCTGTGTCCGATATCTTCTTTATACTTTAGGGAGCTCCATTGCTTTACCTTCTCTCGGTGTTCTTCATCAACTCTATACTTCAGGGTACTCATTTTTCTCACCATCTCTTTGTGTTGGACATCTTTTTCATACTTGACTATGCTTCGTTTCTTCACCATCTCTTTGTGTTGGACATCTTTTCATACTTCAGGATGCTTTGTTTTTTCACATTTTCTCTGTGTTGGGCATCTTTTTCATACTTCTGAATGCTCTTTGATTCTTCTGTTCTCGATGTTGGGGGTCCTTATATTTAAGCATGCTCTCCATCTTTAACTTTTCCCTGTATTTGACGTCTACTTTATATTTGAGTTACCTTGTGCTTTTGTCTTTTCTTTATATAGCATATGCTTTCATATTTAGCCAAGTTACGTTCCTTTACTTTTGTCTGAGAGTTTCCTCTTTATACTTTTCACGTAACGTTTTTGTAAGGGCTAACTTGTGTTTTTTGTAGAATAGTTTTCTTTTTGTTTTGTTTGATCACGAAGGGGCAGTCTTGATCTTTCCTGTTGTAGTTGTACCATACACGTCTCTTGACCTTTTGATCTCATGTTGTACCCCTTGGAAATTTGCAACAGTTATAGCACCCTGTGCTTGTTGCTACTTTGACACAAACCACAGTTTCATAGTGATTGCCCTGACAGTTTTCCAAGTATATTGCATTATTGCATAAAAGGTTACTAGAACAGTTATATTCAACCATCGTGTATTACAGTAGGTAAAAATGTTAATTCCTAGAAAATTTGCTGTCGCTTGTATTTCAATTCTGTTGCCCAGGTATTCACACGACGCATATTACTATTGTTGATATATTTTCAACTGAAGACGAACTGTCACGTAGTAGAGGTTGGTACTGCTGAGAATTTCTTTCAATTTCCTTAACAATAGCAAGTCTTATTTTTCTGTGGTTCTTCTGTGTACCACTTACAGCTTGAGAAATGGCCCTAAAGTAACAATTACATCACCTACAATGTTCTCATTTAGACAGGGGATTCCTATTTGCCCAGTGTTTGAGGGAACTTGAATGTTGAACTTCTCGTATTCAATATTTAATTGTTGGCACAATGCTCTGCAGACTGCCTCACTCAGGGGATTAAAGGGAACATGACTGACAGTTTGATTTACAATTTCTAAATCAGAATTGACTTGCATTTTGTCACACAGTTTGCTTTTTTTATGATCCAAAAAAGCCCTTGACTCTACATCTTCGTAGCCAGATATACGTCCTAGTTTTAGAGAGTCTGATTCCTCAGAACCAGAAATACTTACCGCATTTGAAGATGTGGACTCCTCATAATCACAAAAACTTACCGGCTTTGGGGACTCAGGTTGTTCCTCAGTTAACCTTAAGCGCTTTAAAACCCTTTTGCAGTTCACAACCACTCCTTGAAGCTCAAAAGGTTTGTCTGTTCGATCAAAGCATGCTACTAAACAAGCAAGGTAATTCTCCAAATCATCTAAACTACCATAGACCACAACACTTTCCCACCTTCAACAGGCATTCCTGTTGCACTTCGAGAGTGTGAATCAACAACTGCAAAGCGTCCATCCTCAACAATAATGGCACATGTGTAACCACACAGCGTAAAAATACAAGAGCCATACTCAGTCAAAATCTCGTCTAGTGCAGAATGCAAGCTAAACTCAATCCCTAAATCTATTGCTTCACTCTGCACAACAGCAGCATCACCCCCAGCACCATTGCCATAGCGAAAGTGAAACTCATCACCATCAATAACGTCACTTTTTGGCAAATGTCCAACCATCAGCATCTGATTATCCTCATCTACTTTACCTTCCTCTCGAAGTCTAGTGTACAATTGATCACAATTAGTAGAACCATATCCAACTGCTCTGAAGTCCACGAAAACACAGACGAAACCGCATGTTTAGCTAAGGCCACCAACGCTATAGCCATGCACTGAACACCCTGAACTCAAAAAGATCCTCACCCTGATGGAAGTTACCACAAATGTTTGTAGGAATTTGGACAGATCGACTGGTGCTAGGAACAGGATGACAAACTACTTCCATTTCCTCAACAAGGCTACCCACCCTGTCAGTGTCAGAAATGTGTGATAGTGCAGGAGAATCATGTGACTTATCTTTGTCGTCTTCATCAGGAACAATATGAGCAGCTGGTGAGATTCTGGGCTGTGATGTCTCAGGCATCTACATGCAATAAGAAATAAAGTCACATAGCTGTACTCTGGTTAACAGTAATGTTTCTTTAAAGGTGACCTATTGTGTTTGCTGTTTTTTGTATTTAGGAATAATCTATAATATATGTAGCTCAATAATTTACTTTTTTGTGTGAAACAAAATTAGTGTAAAGCAGCTTAAAAAAGAAAGGTCTATATACTCCCTGTGCAAAATGGCAGAACTTTATCAGCCCAGCCTCTTAGACTTTGAAAAGGGAATATACCTGATTTTTGCATTCTTAAAAATATAAAAAAGAAATAATTTTAAACTTACTTCAGTCTAAACAATTTACTCACTTTGTTAATGCATGCTGAGCTTCCGAATTGTTCATCATGTGTTTTAATGTCAAGGTGAGTCAGTATGCTAACAGTTAACCACAACCTCTTCATATTCACATACATACACCCCCACCAAACATTTTTTGAGAGAGGATATATTGAGAAATATCTATCAATTAAATACTGACAAGAGGGCATAAAAATGGTAGGTGAGGATAGTGCTCTTTTGAGGTGCGGTACAACACAATATTTCAACATGCATGTCTCAATCAGACATGCAGAAAGAAAGAGACAAAGAGAATTGTATAGAGTAAGAGGACAAAGACGAAGAAATAAATAAAAAAGAAATGTAAAGATAAAGACACAAATATATATAGAGAGAAAGAGACAAAGATATGTAGAGAGAGGAAGACAAAAGAAATGTATAAGAAAATGGAAACATTCAGAAAGAGATGCAGAAAGAAAGGGACTAAGACAGACACTTAGAGAGATAGAGACAAAGACAGACACACACTGTGAGAGAGAAGTATAGAGACAAGTGCAGAGACAGGGACCGAGACCTTTAGACAGAAAAACATGAGAAAGAGACAAAGGCAGATGTAGAGAGAAAGGAACAAAGATAGAGGCATGCAGAGTAAAAAGACACAAACAGAAACTTTGAAAGATGAGAGGGAGACATAATGAAACAGGAAAAAGACAGAAAAAAAAACACAGGGACAACAGAGACATGTAAAGAGAAAGGGAAAAAGACAGAGCCATGTGGAGTGGCAGAGACCGACCGAAACATGTAGATAAAGGGACAAAGAGAGACAAGTAGAGAGAAAGAGGCAGAGAAACACCGAGAGAAAGGGACAGAGAGGCACTTAGGGAAAGGGAAAGAGACACGCATAGAGAGAGACATGTACAGAGAAAAATACAAAGAGAAAGACAGACATGTAAAAAACGTGTAGAGAGAAAGGGACAAAAAGAAATGTATAGAGAATAGGACAAAGGAAGAGAGACATGTAGGAAAAACACGACAAAGACAGGCATGTACAGATAAAGAGACAAAGGCAGGAATAAAGAAAGACAAAGGGTGGAGGGAAAGGGACAGAGACATGGAAAGAATGGGACAGAGAGAGATGCAGGGCTAGAAAGGGACAGAGACAGAAAAGGACAAAGACAGGCATGTAGAAAGAAAGACACAAAGAGACATGTAGAGTGAAATACAAAGACAGACATGTAGACTAAATAAGACATAGAAATGCTTAGAGAAAGAGACCTGTAGAGAAAAAAAAGAGACAAACACATGTCAAGAGAAAAGTACAAAGACAGAGGCATGTAAAGAGAATGACAAAATCAAGACAGAGACAGGAACAAAAAAAAAGACAAAGACAGTAGAGAGAAAGGGACAGAGACATGTAGAGAAAGAAGTAAAAAATATGTAGAGAGAAAGGGATAAAGAGATATTTAGAAAGAAAGGGACAAAGGCAGAGAGACGTACAAAACAAACCTGGCAAAGCAGAGGCATGTAAACAGAAAGAAACAAAGACATATGTGTAGAAAAACAAAAGATAGAAAGAAAGAAAAAGACAGGGACATGCAGTGAGAAAAAGACAAAGACAGACATGCAAAGAGAAAGAGACAAAGACAGACACATGCAGAGAACAACACAAAGTAATGTAGACAGAAAAAGACATGAAAAGAGGAAGGGACAAAGCCAGAGACATGTAGAGAGAAAAATGTAGAGAGAAAGCGACAAAGGAAAGCATATGCATAGAGAAAGACAAAAACAGATATAGTGAGAAAGGTACAAAGATAGAGAGGCATGTAGAGAGAAAGAGACAAAGACAGAGACATGCAAAAAGAAAGACTGAGACATGTAAAGAGAGATTGACAAAAACAGATATGTAGAGAAAAAGAAACAAGGACAAAGTCATGTAGGGAGACAAAGGAAATGGGACCAAAACAGAGAGACATGTAAAGAAGAAGAAAAAAAAAGTGGTCAAAGACATGTAGAGAGAAAAGGACAAAAGCAGACGTGTAAAGAAACAGACAAAGACAGACATGTAGAGAGAAAGAGATAAAGAGGCACATAGAGAGAAAGAAACAAGGACAGAGACATGCAGAGTAACAGAGACAGAAATGTAAAAAGAAGGGTTACAAAGACAGATGTGGAGTGGCAGAGAGACAGAAATATGTAGGGACAAAGAAGTAAAAACATATGTAGAGAGAAAGGGATAAAGAGATATTTAGAAAGAAAGGGACAAAGGCAGAGAGACGTACAAAAAAACAAATTGGCAAAGCAGAGGCATGTCAACAGAAAGAAACAAAGAGATGTGTTGAAAAACAAAAACATATAGAAAGAGAAAGACAGGGACATGCAGTGAGTTAAAGAGACAAAGACCGACATTTAGAGGGAAGGGGACAAAGACAGATGCGTAAAAAAAAAAGACAAAGATAGACATGAAAAGAGGAAGGGACAAAGCCAGAGACATGTAGAGAGAAAAGGACAAAGACAGAGAAACATGTAGAGAGAAAGCGACAAAGACAGAGACATGTAAAGAGAGATTGACAAAAACAGATATGTAGAGAGAAAGAAACAAGGACAAAGTCATGTAGGGAGACAAAGGAAATTGGACCAAAACAGAGAAACATGTAAAGAAGAAGAAGAAAAAGAAGAAAAAAAAAAAAAAAGAGGACACAAACATGTAGAGAGAAAAGAACAAAAGCAGACATGTGTAAAGAAACAGACAAAGACAGACGTAGAGAGAAAGGGACAAAGACAGACACGTAAAGAGAAAGCGATAAAGACAGAGATGTAAAGTAAATGAGACAAAAACAGAGAAATGTAAAGACAGAGACGCAGACATGTAGAGAAAAAAAACCCAAAGACACCGAGAGAAAGGGACAAAATGAAATGAAGAAAGAGACAAAGGCAGAGAGACATGTAGAAGAAACGGAACAAAGACAGAGACATGTAAAGAGAAAGAGATAAAGAGACACGTAGAGAGAAAGAAACAAGGACAGAGACATGCAGAGTAACAGAGACAGAAATGTAAAAAGAAGGGTTACAAAGACAGATGTGGAGCGGCAGAGAGACAGAAATATGTAGGGACAAAGACATGTAAAGAGAAAAATACAAAGATTACAATTGACCTTTCGCCGAGCCCCGCCCCAAAACGGCTATTGTCCAATCAAACATCGTAGCAACCGTTGCTATGTAAATAGTGTACGTCAAATCTTGAGCTCCAAACAAGATGGTGAAGCAATGCGCCTACAGTTTATGTGAACCGGACTGCTGATACCCCGAAATATTGACCGGAGGAGTTGTGTTCTTTCTATTTCCAAAACCAAAAACAACTGGAGCGGTGCCTACAATGGATTAAACAGTTTAACAGCTAAATATATGGAACAAATGTCTGCTCAAAAACTATAGCTATGGACTTACTGTGTTGTTAGATCTAGAGGCAAAAACACAAACTAGATCAAAGTTCTACCATGACGAGGATATAACTGCAGAAGTTACGCTCTAAGCTGCTAAGTTTAGCGAACCCTTTAGCTTTAGCCAACACTGGTAGCTCGCTAACATAAGGTCTATTTTTCTAACAGAGAAAAATAGACCTTAACACATGAAAGTAAACTTACCCGGCAGTGCAAGAGCAGGACAAGGCTGCGCTTGTTGTATTTGAGATAACGTTAAAGATCATGGGTTTTTCTGATTTAGCTTGAGACCAGTAGCATTAGCCTCCATAGAAGTTATGTTCCATCCGTTGTGTATTTTAATGTTTTGAATAAATCCCTCCGCTGCATAGTGAACCCCTTTTGCCTCGATCTAGAGGATATCGCAGAAAAATTGCTTTAAAAAGTCACTAACGTGAACAGGTGTACTTCTTTCCGTCATTGAAGTCTATGGCACGCTATCACATTTGACGGACGTAGCAACAGTAACTAAGGGGGGCGGGGCTCGGCAAAAGGTCAATAAGAGAAAGGGACAGACGCATGTAGACAAAAGGACAGAGACATGCACAGAGATGGAGTCAAGTACAGAGGGAAAAAAAAAAAAAAAAAAAAGTCATGTAGAGAAAGACAAAGACGCAGAGACAGACAGACAGACATTTAGCAAGAGACAGACTGACAAAGAGGGAAAGACCAGAGAGACATGAAGAAAGCAAGAGAAAGACAGACAAAAATGCATGTAGAGAAAAGAGAGAAGAGAGAAAGACAAAGACAGACAAAAACATGTAGAGATAAAACCACAAGGACAGACATGTAGAAAGACAAAAGGACAAAGACATGTAGAGAGAAAGGGGACAAAGGCAGAGACAAAGAGAAAGGGGCAGAGACATGTAACAAGAAAGACACAAAGACAGACATGTAGAGTAAATAAATCGAAGACTTAAATGTATAGAATAAAGAGACAAGATGCAGACAAAGACAATATGTAGAGAGAAAGGGACAAAGACAGAAACATGTAAAGAGAAAGACAAAAACAGACATGTAGAGAGAAAGAAACAAGGACAGACATGTAGAGTAAAAGAATGATAGAGGCATGTAGAGAAAAAGGGACAAAGACAGAGGCATGTAAAGATAAAGACAAAAAGAGAGCCACATAGAAGAAAAGAAACAAGGACAGACATGTCACGAGAAAGAGACAAAGAGACATGTAGAAAGAAAGACAAAGACAGACATGTAAACAAGGGATAGACAAAGACAGACTAAGAGCTCTGCGAGAGAAAGAAACAAGAACAGAGTAATGTAGAGAGAAAGAAAAAACAGACATGAGGAAAGGGAAAGACAGGAAAATAAAGGAGAAAATGAGAACGTGAGAGTCAGGACTAAGAGAAAGAACAAAAGACAAATAAAGGGACAGTGAACCACAATGGAAAATCCCTTGTAAAGAGAGGCAAAAATAACAGAAGGAGACATGTTGTACAAATAAAAGACTATAAATGCGATGCATGATCAACAATTTTAAAGTGCCTATGACAAGTTGAATTACGAATTTGACTAAAACACACGTTACATCATTATTGAAGAGCTTTTGAAGCATTTAGTTTTTCAATGTTTTAGGATACTTTTTTAACATTCAGATTATAAATGACATCACACTAGGAAGTTGTCTAGTAACTGGTGTACCTTAAACAAAACTTGTATATATTTCTTTGAGAGAAAGTTAGAACTGCTTTTCCTGATATTTTCAAAAATACTTTTCACAAACCTGATTCATGTAAAACTAACATATAAGATACAACTAGAAAATCATCCATAGCTGTCAAAAGTAGGCATGTGCCAATCCGATGTGATTATCTGTCAATTTAGGACAGTGTTTCATCTAATATTTACAGTTATAAAAATGTGTGACAAGTTTTTTAAAACTCTTTGCAGCAGTCACATATTTTACTAATTTACCGAAAGCCTTCTGATTATTTTCCAAGTCAGAGGAAGAACAACTAGCGTGCTAAGGGCTCACAGTCTTGCTTTATGCTTAAGAGTAAAATGCTTTGGAATTAGATGCTGATAAGCAATGGAAACTTTTTCACAGATGGGTACTGAAGCAAAACAGATTTTTTTTTTGGAGTAATTTTTAAGATCACGTAAGAAAGCAAAAACATGCGAGTGCTGTATAAAGTTCAACAAAATGTTTTTTAAGAAAGCAACACAGAAACACAGTCTACCTAAACAAACGTCAAAGAAAAACATAACAAATGGCAAAGATGCTGTATTTTTAAAAAGAGACAGTATAGTTGTACTTGGAAACCACAAAACACATCAGATCGGTACAAACCTAGATGGTTTAAAGCAGGCTTACCTGGTCCAGCTGATCTTGGTCCAAGAAGACGTCAAGGATGGTCACACTGGTAGGTGATGTTCCCGGAATCACCTCCACATCTCCTGCCTGCACCTACAAGACCACAAATAACATTTGAAAATGTACACAAGAGTTTAATTCCGTAAATACAGTATGTCAGATTCCACCACAGCAGTGTGTTATAATGGTGTTTAGCAGCACAGCAGTGTGACAGTGAATTAAGGAGTAGGCAGATATTCAACTGTTTTGAATCATTTTGTTAATAGAATCGGTCATATATTAATGTTTAAAGAATACAAAAAAAAAATAAAAATTAAAGAAGTGCTGTGCATGTTTAAAGACTTTGGTGACATTCAAAAGTTTCAGTTTCAAGGTATATACACACCATTTAGCAGACATTTTGCTCATTCACAAGATATTAGTTTTGATTTTCATTTTATTCTGAACCCTTTGGATTCAAACACTTCAAACAGTGTAACATCAACTTAATATACAATAAAAGGGGACTCAACTTAAGATCATTATATGGTTTAGTGCAGAGTACAATTCAATGTTTAAACAAAGTAGACATTTTGAGAAACTTGTCATCTGCTATCTTAAATTTTATCAATAAAATGCCTTTTAATTGCTTGGTTCAGCAATGCCACATTCATCAGTGAATTTGTCGAGCTGAACCGACTAAGCTAATGAAAGCTTAATCCCATTCTTAAGTAATAATTCAATACAACATTAAACAATTTGTATGACAATTAAGAGTTCTACTCAAGTAGGATATTAGTTGAGCTCTAAACTGGCAACTTTTTTTGCCATTATGAACTTCTTTACAGTTCTCGGTCAAAACTAAATAACTAAATTATGCTTTAGACTTTTTGAAATTACAATAATTTCAAGTATCAACTGTATCTCCATTTATAACGATGACAAGTATTAAGCCATGCTGTAGAATATAAGTAAAACAATATTATCTGTCAGGCAGACAGAATGTTTCAGATTCTCCACATAAAGTGTACATAGTGCTCCTTTAAAACAATGAAAAAGTCAAGCTCTCACCTGGTCCACTTCCATCTCTGAAAAGGAGCTGGCAGGTGAGCCGGGTCTCACCTCCAGAGTACGTGCTGCCCCAGGCTAATGATAAAATATATATATATTAGTTTCTTCGTTTTAACAATACTAGAAGATAAATGAAAAGAGCAGCTCACCTGTCGCCGGAAGCGACGTCTCTTGGGTGCAGCGGGTTTTATAGTCTCGCGAGAGACTTCCTCCTCCATCCCGGATGTGGAGCTGCAGGCAGGTGAAGAGCGTTTCACTGCCATCCCAGATGAGGAGGGGACGGGTGACAGGCCTTTCACCACGTCTGCATAGGAGGGGCGCTGAGGTGAGAGGCTTCTCACCTCCACAACCGCCTTCACAATAATATGAACATGAGTATAACGCATGTTTCTGCATGTGCATCAGCACAGAGACACTGACCTGGTCCTCCTCCTGTGCGAGTGGGTGCTGGCAGGTGAGCAGGGTCTCACTTCCAAACCGGGAGAGGAGCGTGTAAGTGAGCGGCGGGGTCTCACTTCCACAGGCTAAAGAACAAGCAAGTCAGGTATAAGACATGTCTCATGTCAGACATTCAAATGTGTAATCTGTAATCCATACTCACCTCTGCTCCTCCGGCCCGGGTGTTGAACTGGCAGATGAGACAGCGGGTCTCACCACCACGGCCGTTGCCTCAACCGCATCCCTGAGCTGGTTTTTGCGGGCAACAGCTCTTCGACGCCGTGTCTGTGGCGCCTTTAGAAAAGTAAAATATATACATTTTAAAACTGCAATATCAAAGACAACTCTATATATAGTGCATATGTCAGCGTCATAAAAATACCTTCTTTCCCTTAGGAAAGGAGCAAAGGTGAGATGGAGAGATCTTGTCCATCTCAACCAACATGGCAGGGCTGAATACCTTGGGCGATAGAGGGATGGAGAAGACAGTCTCCGCCTGTGGAATCCGATGCAATAATTTACCATACAATATATAAGTATAGTAGTACAGTATATTTGGTTAAAACAAATTGTTACAGTATCATGTATGAGCTCAAATTTGGTGACAATACCATGGATTGTCACAACTTAACAGGACTGATTTTCAGATGAGCCTTTAGCTCGTAGCAGGAGGTTAAATGCCAAACTACACATTAAGCTAAGCTTTTTGACACAGTAAGACACTTCATTTCCAATAAATGTGGCTGTCACTTAAACATTTGTAATGATACTAAAGATATCATCTTGTTTATGTGTTATGCATCTTTTTATTGTTCGTGACTGGGATCATGTATTAAAACTCACCTCCGGTTGAACCAGCGATGCCTTGGGTCCCCAGGCGAGCTCTTGGGGGTCCTTCGCTGGTTCTTCAATAACACAAAAAACAAATCACATTAATAAACCATATTCAGAGCTAATAGAGGTTGTGTTCACAATTGTCACTGTAAACTTGTAACTTAAAAAAAAAAAAAAGAAAAGTAACAATAAAATTTCTGGTGGTCCAACATTGTCACAATATAATAAGCAGAGCTTCAGCAAGATATGAGGGAGCAAGCACACATACTAGAGTAATCAAATGGGACTGGTCAGCGTGCATATGGGGACCCATTTTGAAGGATAGTCCACCATTCTATTTTTTTTTTTTTTAGATCCCCAAAAATGAACCAAAAATCCACCAAACAAGACATATGTAGTAACACACAAACCACCAGTGCGCCAAGATTACTTTCTTTTTTTCTCATATACAGAATGCGCATCTAATTGATCTACTTCTACAGAGTTTTTACTCTAATATTGTAAAAAATGATCAATTTATAAAAAAAAACCCTGCAAACCAAATGCCACCATGTGGGGACCTGGGGACACACACACACACACACACACCTCAACATCAGTTTCGTGGAGGACCTTAGCAAAGAATATAGAGAAGCAAGAAAAGCGGTCTGGCCTAAAGTGGAGCAAGCCAGGAAGCAAGGCTTCAAAACTATGTTCCGTGGTCCTTACATTAATGGACAGAAAATAATGCCTTAATTATAAGGGTCCTGTAAGTAATATTGGTTTAAATATTCACGGTTCTGATACCACCATTTCTTGTTGGTAACCCTTTTTCATAAGCTCAATTAACAGTTAATTGTTTACTTTTTTGAGTTTACATTGTTCTTTTTGTATATTATTTTTTATGATTGACAATAAAAGGTTAGGGTTTGGTGTTTTTTTTTTTTCATCAACCAAAAAAGTGCAGCTATGTTTTGCAGGAAACACACTCAAGAAAGAAGACGTATCATTTTGGACTCAACTGTTTGGAGACGAAGCCTACTAGAGTCATGGCACTGCCAGATCGGCAGGCCAGGTTATTTATAGAGTATGGCAGATGTTTATGGCCATTGGCTTATTCTTATTGTAATATTGACAGTGTCAAAATTTAGTTATTATTAATAATAATACATAAAAAAACAGGAGAGGAAATCCAAACACGCATGCTCTCTACAGTCAACACGCAGCAAAATGGCTGAAAAAGGACTTTGATCGACCAAGAATGCTTCCCTGTTCAGTCTGCCTGGAGTTACTAAAAACTCCAGCCACCATTCCATGTGGACACAGCTACTGCATGAGCTTTATAACCACGCACTGGACGGAGAGGCGGACAAACAGAACTACAGCTGTCCTCAGTGCAGACAGAGCTTCAGCCAGAGACCTGTCCTTGTCAAAAACACTAGCTATGTTATCTCTTCTGATGGAGGGATTAAAGAAGAGTGCACCTCCAGCTGCTCCAGAGTCCCACTGTTCTGCTGCACAGCCTGATGTGTGCTGTGATCTGTGCACAGGGAAGAAGGTAAAAGCTTTAAAGTCATGTCTGCAGTGTCTGGTCTCATACTGCAAAGAACATCTTTAGCCTCATTATGATGTTGCCGCCTTAAAGAAGCACAAACTGATGGATCCCACAGAGAATCTCCAGGACAACATCTGCTCTTCTCACAAAGAGGTAATGAAGATGTTTTGCTGCACTGACCAGCAGTGTATTTGCTATCTCTGCTCTGTGGATGAACACAAAGGCCACGGCACAGTCACTGCTGCATCTGAGAGGAACGAGAAACAGAAGCAGCAAGAGGAAAAAGTCCTCCAGGGAATCAAGAATAAAGAGAAAAACGTGACCAGCTTTCAAGACGAGGAGAAGAATGCAAATTCTGCTGATGCTGCTGTGGTTTCCACCAATGAAGCTCTGGCAGTGGAAAAGAAAACGACTGAAGTGAAAAAGCAAATCAAATCTCAACAGAAAGCTGAAACAAAAAAGCAAAACATTTTTACGACAAACTACACCAGGAAGTCACCAGCTTGAGAAAGCAGCACTCAGTCAGAGCTGAACTCACTCACCAAAATCGAAATTTGCATCAATTCCTAAACCAAATTAGACTTTAGACTCGCTATACACCTGCAGGCCTCCTTCTTTTGAATTCATGTTTCACCTGCTTTAACAGAACTGAAAAACAAACTAGAACATTGGTTGTTTTGCAGAAACCTCAGAAAAAAAAAATCTATTCTCCAAAGAAACCCAAGCTTCTGCTGCACCTCCTGGTTTCGTTTTACAAGTTTTCCAAGCCAACTCTTCATTCTCGTTAATTTGGGATCCACGTACCAATAATGACCTACTGGTGCTGTCAGAGGATAATCGTGGTGTCAAGCATGCGGCAAACAACCAGAACCTTTGACCTCATTCATTAAGATTCTCTGATGTTTCTCAAGTTGTCAGCAAAGAAAGTCTGAATGGCTGCTGCTTACTCACAATTCAAGAACATGCTTACAGCTGCCTTTGCTTAGAGACTTTAAACGATTATCTGACGAATGCTCCTTTGGGAAGAACGAGACCTGGGCGATGGAGTTTAGATCTGGTCAGAAATATAGTGTACTTTGGCATAACAGGAGGAAGATTGAGATCGAGCTGGATTATTGCTGTGGCACTTACATTGGCGTGTACACGGATGTTAAATCTGGTATTTTGTTCATGTGATTGAAAACATCTCTACACTCTCAAAGTTACATTCACACGTCCTCTAGTAGCAGGAGTTTGATTTGACGATGTTCACAGCTCGAGTAGGTTTTGATGAATAGTTTATGAAAGAATAGTCACATATACAGCTACATTGAGTGACTTGTGTTTCGGTTGCAGCTTCTCTTGTTAGAAATAGTTACACACAAATTCACATTTATTTTTTGGGAATATTTAATTGCTTCCAGTAGAGAGTCAACTGTAAATACATTCATGTGTTTGAAATTTTTTGACTGACTCTCTGATTCTGTATTGTGGTGCTTTTAATTAAAGTGACCAAAAATAAAAAAAAGTTATATTAAAGGAGACCTATTGTGTTTTTTACTCCTACTTACTACTTAGTAAGAAACCATAACATATGCAGATCAGTAATTTACCTTTTGTTCATTGTAAAACACAAAATTAAACTAAAATGGGGTAAAAATAGAAACAGCTTCAGTGAAAATCTGCAGAACTGATAAGCCCTGCCTCTTAAATTTAAAATTAAACTGTAAGAAGCAACGGATTTTAATTACAGTTACAGTAACGTATTGTTGGAAAGTGGCTATGGGACAGTTTAGAATCATACATGCTTCGTTTTGAGTATTAATTAAGTGGGAGAGGTAAGGTGGTAGGTAAGAACAAGGATTTGCTGAGCACTTGAGCTCCAGCTGAAGAATAATACAAGATTACACAAACATACAAGAAACAATTTAAATATAACTGATTACAGTAATGATGAAGGTACAAAATTAAATAAAGGTTAAAATCTTTTACATAATAGGACACCTTTAAGTGTCTTACCTTTCTGCCCTGTTCAGCAGGCGTCCACTCAGAAGGGGGTGGAGGTGTCCTGGGGAGGGGTCCAGTCACCACCAGTATTGGCTTGACCCTTCTGGTGGATGGGCACGTTGGGGGATGAGACACCTTGGGGGCGGGAGCAGGTGTCTCTAGCTCCATGTAGCAAGCCTGCCACATGAGCTGAACATAGATCCCCATCCCGTGATCGTCTGACAGATGAGTCTGAAAGAGTGAAACAGAATAAGTTAAAGGGACAGGGACAGGTGCAGTGAACTTCAACAGGCCCTTAAAACAGAAACTTTTCAGCAAATTTCAGAATAGGCGTCTTGTTAAAATCATCAAATGAATTTATTTTTGTATACAACAAAACAACAACAGTCATCTCAGAGAACTTCGATTTTTAGGATTTGGTGATGGAGATAAAATGACATTGTACTTACACCATCGCTCCACAGCTCCAGACGATCCACGGGAAAGTGCTCAGCCACAGGGAAGTAGCGGGTCTCTTTAAAATAAAACCACATTATAAAGTTAATATTTCTAAAACAAAGGTTTATCATCATATTGTAAGTATTAAAAGCTCCAGGGCTGCAACTAACCAGGACTGAACGAGCCCAAAACAGGTCTGAGGTTTGTATCAGGACTAAACTAGAACTGAACCAGAACTAAACTAGGACTATTAAACTGAACCAGGACTAAAACAAGATTTGAACAAGTCTAAGGCAGGACTGGGACAGGATTAAAGTAGATCTGAAACAGGACTAAATCAAAACTGGAACAAGACTGGAAAAGGACAAAAGTGGGACTAAACCATAACATGGTTTAGCTCTTTGAATGTTTTGGAGCGTACAGACTTCAATTGTTCAACAATATCTCAATAATTAAGGTTTCGTTTACCTTGTTTCAGCCCTGGACAGCCCTGGGACATTAACACTGTTTACTTACTCCAGACGGCTGCGACACGGCGGAACTCCTGCCTCAGAAGGTTTTGGATTTCCAAATCCTCAGCGATGCGGGTTGGAAAATCCAAGACCAGAACCTAAAGAGATGATAATGTTAACATGTGAAAGAAAAGGTTTACAATGAACCGATATACTAAACTTTTACCCTCTGAAAACGGCCCACAAGGTAGGACAGGAGTAAACCAAATTCCGTTCCGGCATCAGTAATGGTTGGGCTGAGATGCAGGTTGTTACAGGGAGCCAGGAGGAGAACAAGGTCGGGTTCTGTTAAAAGTCTTATTGTTAAGCAGTTTATTTACTCACATTCAGTAAGACACTGCGCTTTAGCTGCTAGCTCACCTCTGGGGAGTGCGATCTGCATTAGCTCCCTGTGGAGGTCATTAGCAGAACCTCCAGGTGTCGAGCTGAAGCCAAAGGAGAGGCATCCCTCTGGCATCCGCACGAACCCATCCACGATAGCGCGTAGATGTGAGTGCCCGACGACAAACACAAACTACAACACAAATAAATATTGTAAATGAAAAGTATTATTGTTAAACTTCAAATTTATTATAACAACAACACATGTACCTTCTTGCCCGGGCACTCTGGAGGTATGACCAGTTTATGGCGCCTCTTGGTGACTGCCGAAACTGGCCAATTCTGCTTCGTAGCCGAATGCCTCCTACCAGTGCCTGTGACTGAATACAGTGAACACAAACACTTAAACACAAGTCCAATGTAAACCATGAGAATGAAGATGAACATACCCTTCGGGTCGGGTGGAGGAGGCGGAGAGAGGTACGGGCGACAGCCGATCGCGAGCTGGTCGGCCCGACGCTCTCTGGCGGCCAAAGACGTTTCCATCCCTTTGGCCGAGGCATCTGAACACACATTCAATGTTAAAGGTGCACTGTTCTTTTGGCCTGGGATCTGAAACACATTCATGTACTGTACTGTGGAACTTTTTGACCAACAAGAAACTTGAATTAAAACATGTTATGGTCATTTTGATTTTTTGAGACCAGGACTAGACTCAGACCAAGACCAGACTCAGACCAAGACCAGACTCAGACCAAGACCAGACTCAGACCAAGACCAAGACTCAGACCAAGACCAGACTCAGACCAAGACCCAGGACTCAGACCAAGACCAAGACCAAGGACCAAGACTCAGACCCAAGACCCAAGACCAAGACTCAGACCAAGGACCAAAACCCAGACTCAGACCAAGACCCAGACTCAGAGACCACAGACCGACAGACTCAGACCAAGACCAGACTCAGACCAAGACCAACCAGACCAAGACCAACTCAGACCAAGACCCAGACTCAGACCAAGACCAGACTCAGACCAAGACCAGACTCAGACCAAGACCATTTTCAGACTCAGACCAAGACTCAGACCAAGACCAAGACTCAGACCAAGACCAAGACTCAAAGACCCAGACTCAGACCAAGACCCAGACTCAGACCAAGACCAGACCAGACCAAGACCAGACTCAGACCAAGACAGACTCAGACCAAGACCAGACTCAGACCAAGACCAGACTCAGACCAAGACCTCAGACCAAGACCAGACTCAGACCAAGACCAGACTCAGACCAAGACTCAGACCAAGACCAGACTCAGACCAAGACCCAGACCAAGACCAAGACTCAGACCAAGTCAGACCAAGACCAGACCAGACTCAGACCAAGACCAGACTTGACTTTTTTTTTTTTGAAAAACATGCATGCACATTTCTAGACAGATTAAAAATCTTTTTTATGTAGATTTAAACATTGCACAAGCACAGGACTAACACAAGTTTAAAACAGAACACAGGACTAAACCAGGTCTGAACAAGAACCAAACATGGACTTAAACAGGATTAAACAAGAACAAAACCAGGTTTAAAAACAGGACTAAACCCACATTTAAGGCAGCATTAAAACTGGAAATAAAGTACTGATTTAGCATTACAAAACCAGCCAAGACCCAGATTGGACCAAAGCCAGACTTCAGACCAAACCCAGACTCAGA
>JBBPFD010000334.1:0-32090 GCA_038363315.1 Mugilogobius chulae
CAGCAGACTACGTCCTTGTTAAACCAACTTTCAAACCGCAGACACCTGAGATGCTACAAAAACCCCCTCATGCGCTCACGACTCAGCCTCGATTCGCGGCCATACTGTCTCACTGTGTAGTTGGGCTGCACAGTGTCACTTCAGGGCGGTTTACATCGGAGCCAGGACACAACCAGCAACACAACCCTATTTAGTCTAGTCTGATTTAAACCAGTTTTCCAAAGCTCATGTAAACCCTGACAGACCTGTTGAGGAGCTGTAAACCAGTTTTTGGAAAACCAGTTGGTGCACGTGGTCCCGACCGATTGTAGTCTGATTTCAGACTCATGTAAACAGACAATCAGTCTGCAGCTGGACAAATGTAACTGAGCAGCTCACAACCACTGCCTGCTCCACATTCAGCAATAAAGTTAATATTTTCACAACAAAAAAGCTCCTGCACAAAGTGGCTCACAGAGTCAGTCACTTATTTAAGCACAGGCTTAACAGTCCTACATGTTTAACAGAGATCTAAATGTTTAAATGTGTCCTACATGTTCCAGAAAGATCAGTGTGTAATATTACTAATTAATAATAAACAAAATATAGGTAAATCAATATAATACTGTACAGTCTGAATCCTACAGTAGTGAATCTGATACAACAGAACCTGTCTCTCCAGGGTAATGGGTTTACTCTCTTGCAGGTAAACGGGCAAAACTGGTCCGACTGGTTTCAGGGGAAAACCAAATAGAGTCCGGTTTTCTAGCCTATAGTCTGATTTCCCTGAACATGTAAACGCACTGAGAGTGGTTAGAGCTCTGGCTTCTCTGTAAGGAGGTTGTGGGTTCGACTCTCAGGTCGGACCATTACAACATCTCACGATCTCTCTGGGTGGAGTTTTCATGTTCTGCCCGTGTCACCGTGGGTTTTCTCCCACCTCCAAAAACATGTATGTTTAGGTTAATTGGGCATCACTGTAAATTTCCCTTAGTGAGTGAATGAGAGAGTGAATGGTTGTCTAACTCTGTGGCAAGTTGGCCACTGTCCAGGGTGTTCCCCGCCTAAGGCCCAAAGTCACTGGGATAGGCTCCAGTCACCCGCGACCCCTAACAAGAACAAGCGATAGAAAAAAATGAACGAATCTGACGACAAGTTGTGAAAAGTCCGTCTGAATAGATCCTAATGTCACAAACTCGTTACATAACTCAGTCTACACCTGTTTCCTCTCCAGACGCTCACTTCCTGCTTCTTCTCCTTCCTCTTCATTCCGTCATTCTCCTTTCTCTCTCTTCTTCACTCCATCTTCATTCTTTCTCCTTATCTTTCCTCCCCTTCTTTGTCTCAATTTCTCACTTCTCCTCTCTCTCTCTTCATCCTCATCCTCATCTCACACTCTTCTCTCTCTTTTTCTTTCCTCTCTCTCACTCAAAATGATAAAGTTTGAGAGTCTCTTCTCTACTTCCTCCCCTTTTGGACTCTCTCTCCTCCACACCTCTCCCCCTTTCTCTCTTTCTCCTCTCTTTCTCGCTCTCTCATCTATCTCAATCTCTTCTCTTTTCTCTCAACTTTCTTTCTCTTTCTCTCTCTCTTCTCTCTCACTTTTTCCCCCATCTTCCTTTTCTCTCCTCTCTCCTTTTTCTCCCTTACTATTTCTCTGTCTTTAAACTTTCTCTCTCCCTTCTCTCTCTTTTTCTCTCTCCTCTTTTCTTTCTCTCAACTTTCTCCCTTCTCTTTCTCTCTTCTCCCTCTCACTCTCTTCTTTTTCTCACACTTTCTAACACACAAGTAGATACGTGTCATTATACAGTATGTGTAGTTAACCGTCTTTTCCCTGTCGACATTTCCTCTCTCTCTCTTTGGCCCGGCTCAGAGGTTCAAACTCTCTCCTGACCTGCTGTTACGAGGCTCTTTACGGGACGATCTGAAGCTGTTACGGGACGATCCTGGGCTTTGGCAGGTCCTCGAGAGAAACTAAACTCTGGCAGCACCAAACCCAACGCTGCGCCGCCCGACAGCTGTGATCAAAAATGGATCAAAGCGGATGGAACTCTGAGACGTCCGCTTTTGTACCTGATCTGGGAGAGAGAGAAACCCTGGCTCTGCTGAGACTGACGGCGATGTGAGCCGACAGCTGCTTTCTGGGGCATTTTAGGCCCAATTAGAGTCATAATCCCGGGCATTAGAGCGCGTGGAGCTGCAGAGCGGAGGCAGCAGTCTGAGGAACCACACAAACAGTTCTACACTCAGATGTTTGTATAAGTAAAGCTGAGTTTGAACAAATACAAATGCTGCATGCAGTGGTTCTCAAACTTCCTCAAACATCAGGTCAAAGCACCTTAGCTCCTATCCCTGATGGAAACAGACATTGTGGCAGTGATAACCAGTGTAATTATACACATCGCTGCAACAGTTTCAAACATCCACAAACGTGGGGGGAAAATACCTTATTTGAGGGGTCATATCTTGCCATACAAAATCAGTGATTGTCCATGTGGAAAAAGCCTACGTAGATAAAACCAGCAGGACACTAAAAACAAGAAGACCGCCAGATCTAAGTTACCCCGGGCTCACACTGCCTCCAGTCCAACTCCGGTGCAGCCACCGGACCGGTCTAGCTACGGTGGGTGACTCACCATTACTCCGGTGGTCTGCAGTCCTGCCTCAGCCACAGGCTCTGCTGCCGACCTCGCGAGACCCCCGAACTCACGGAGGTTCACGCTCAACGTGGGGGAATACGCGATCGCTGAGCACTTTTTTTTTCTCTCTCTCTCTTTCGCTGAGCACATGTGTGTGTAAACAAAGAACACGCGCCGAGTTTTGGGCTTATTTCACGTCACTTGATTTTCTGTTGGATTTTTCGCCGCACAATGGGTAAGTACGAGAGGTTTATTTACATTTTATGTGTTACATAATCGTGTAAATGTCGTATTTTGTATTATTAGCGGTAACGTAATGATTTTATTTTGAAAACTACCGGATTCACTTCACCCGCGCTGGCTTGGTTTCCTGTTTATCGTGTCTTGTTTCACAACTTCATCCAAAAAGGGCTCCGGTGAGCTCCGGCGTCCGGCCAAAATTGAAAACAAACGAAACGGATTCGGAGCGCCGGATTGGCCGTACCGGAGACACCGGGACTGGACTGTAGCCGTGTGAGCCACTCTCGGACTTTTCAAGTTAAGTAAAGACTCCGGTGGCTGCACCGGAGTTGGACTGGATGTAGTGTGAGCCCGGGGTTAGAGTTAGACACTCTCTGATCCACTGTAACAATGTCAATCTACTGTTATAACTATAGTCGATCGTAGCTCTTTTGACATCCTAAGCCAGACTGCACATGGTATATTCCTTCTCCTGTGTCTGCTGAACATCGCTGAAATAATGCCTCCTATACACTGACTGCAAAGTGAATTTGGATCAGGACTAGGGCTGGGCACCGAAAACGGTTCCTACTTGGAACCGACCAAAAACGTTCGGGAAATACTGGAACCGAAAACATGACGCACTTTCTGTGCCATTTTTTGGTTCCTTGGCTTTAAATCTTCGCGTCAACAAGCAGACAAACAAGAACACCAAACATGCCACACGCGCTCCGTATAATAACATGAACTACGCTCCACAAACAGCAAAAACACCACGTAACCTTTGTGCCAAATGTGCTACTATGTCAGGGCATTCACTTCTTTCTTTCTCCCAAACCAACCGCGTGACCTTACAGCGCCTGCACAAACTAGCGGCACAATTCACGTCTCACTTCTCCCAAACAGACCGTGAACTGCAGCTGCAAGTGTCACAAACAAACCGCAGTGTGTCCGCTTACCTTCTTAAAAAGAAGAAATGAAGAAACAACGGGTCCGTTTTCAATTAAAGCACATCTCCGGTGGAGCCTTTCTGTCAAAAGTCTGTGTGTTGAGCTTCATAACTCTTCGTAATCAAGTCAAAGCCTGAAGTTTACGCAGAAGAAAGTTGCCAAACACAAAATATGATGCCGGTAACATCCTCCTGCTCATCGCTGTAGTTGAAAGCTTAAACCCAAATGTGACCAGCTGTGGCGCGTGTCTCTACTGCAGCCAAATAAGTCTGAGTAAGAAATACATGTAATCAGCCTTCTTCATTTCTCCTTTTGTCTCCAGGTAAAGTGAAGGGTAAAAGTGTCAAAAGCAAAGCGTCTTTGTTGCAGAGCTGCCGCGTGTGGCGAGAAAGTGAAAACTAACTCGCCCCATGTGGCAGTCCACGTGAGGAACAGCTGATTCATTTGCGTGCGCTTTGTTTTGAGTCGTAACTGAACAAACTAAAAGTGTGTTTTAAAAATATCGTTTGACAAACATAACGTTGTTAAAAGGCTGAAAAAATAATTTTGGGCTTATAATTAACATTGAAAAAAGTAAGAACCGAAAAAAGAACCGTTAAGGAACCGGTCCCGAAAAGCCAGAACCGTTAAAGTACTGGTATCGAAAAATATCTAACGGTACCCAGCCCTAATCAGGACACATGCGGGTTTCTTGTGCACCAGCTCTAGTCCACTGCGGTCTAGATTTGCCCAAAACTGCATGTGATCATGTGGATTCCAGTGAAAAAAAATAGACTCTCTATGGATTCTTTCCGCTGACCAACATAATGTCTGAGGTCTGTGTACAAGGGTGCACTGGTTTAAACTCTACCCACAACCTCATTAACTAGCAAGGACCACACCACATCAAATAATGCGATTAAGATATTTATTGATGATTGACGTTGGCATGTAGAAGTATACAATCAAGCTTTTTCTGTTTTGCATCAGCGCCACACGTCCTGGGACAGATCTGGGCTGATCCAGCTTCAGAACCACTGTCTGTTTGAGTTTTCTCTTTTACTTTTTAAATCTTGGCGTTTGCCGAGATCAGACTGTCCAGAGAGGAATATAAATCTATTCATGTGGTTCTTTTCACTACAGACCTGATACAAAAGCACAAACACAACTAACACACAGCTTTACTTTGAATCGAGGCTTTACGTTTCAAGAAAAAAAGAAGCTATGGTCAGAACGTTTGAAGCAGGTACGTGTGTTTCTCCAGATCGCCGCCTCCAGCCCTGCCGACTCTCTCCTTCCTCGACGGGATGCCTCCGGGGCCTGACACGGTTTGGGACGGGCTGCTGTTGCCACGGAGACGGGCTGTCAGTTCGCCGTAAGCCCGCCGTCAGTCCCGGCGCGGGCCGAGTCAGATCTCCGGCAGGCGGGCGCTGGAGTCTGGCAGGAGTCTTGTCCGACAGAAGCGTCTCTCTGTGTTTCAGGCGGCGGGAGGTCGTCTGCTCCGGGACGAACTTCAGACGAGACACGGAGCTGATTCTGAGGAGGAAAACTGCTCTGAGGAAACAGAAGTAAGGTTTTACTCTTTTGTCTCTTTCTCTCTCTCTCTGTCTCTCCTTTGTCTTCTGTTTTTCTCTCTTTCCTTCTCTGATTCTCTCTTCTCTTTGACTCTCACTCTCTCCTCTCTCTCTTGCTTTCTCTTTCTCTCTCTTCAGCTCTCCTTTCTGTCTTCTCACTCTTATCTCTCTCCCTCCTCTCTTCTCTATTTCCTTTCTTTCTTTCACCTTTATTTCTTCTCTTTCTACACTACTCTTTCTTTTTTTCTTCTCTCTGTCCTTTTTCTCTTTCACCTTTTCTTTCTTCTCTTTCTCTCTTCTACACTACTCTTTCTCTCTTCTTTTTTCTTGTCTCTCCTTTCTTCTCTCTCTCCCCTTTCTTTCTTTCTTCTCTCTCTCTGCCTCTCTTATCCCTCTCCTTTCTTTCTTCTCTCTCTGCCTCTCTTATCCCTCTCCTTTCTTCTTTCTCTGCCTCTCTTATCCCTCTCATTTCTTTCTTCTCTCTCTGCCTCTCTTATCCCTCTCCTTTCTTCTCTTCTCTCTCTGCCTCTCTTATCTCTCTCACTTATCTTTCCTCTTTTCTTTCTCTCCATCTCTCCTTGCCTAAGTTCGATCCTCGTTTCAGAGTTAAATTTTTCTTTTTTTTCAGTTTTAGAAAATCCTCACATGTTCACATCATAAGCTCATGTGCTTATGTGGCTAAAGCAAAGGTTTCATACTTACGTCTGCAACATTACACAAAAGAGTATGAAGCTACAAAAACGTTCTTGAAGCTACAAGACCGTTGCTCGACTACAAGGTCTAGTTTCTTACTTGCACGGGTCAAGTAGAGAAACTCTCTCTGTGCACAGCCTCAGAGCTGTGAACTTCTCCTCACGTCAGGATCGCTCCCACACAAAACTCACATCACTCACAAGCTCACTGTCCATATTTGTTGCTGGCAATCAAAGTTTGTTCACTCGCTTTGGGCATCTTCCACTTTTGTGAGTTCAGTTGTGGGCGGAGTAAGTCTCTGACCGCGTGTTTAGCCTCACTTTAACACGTAAACCTGACGGCTTTACGCAAAAGTTCTGGCTCATCTGACACTGTATTACAAGAGAGACAAAGAACCATATTACGCCCCTGGTCTTGGCAGGAACATTGGCATTTTTGTAAGTTCAGACCTAAACTTAGCTGTTAACCCCAAAGAAAATGTCTCAAAACACCTGACTACAAGACGCTAAGAAAACAATGACACTTTTCACAGCGTCAAATAGAGACGTTGTATAATAGACACACAAAAGGATTAGAAACCTGCTCATGTTACGCCTTTAACTGTTGATAAGATAAGATAAGATATCCTTTATTTGTCCCACAATGGGGAAATTCCAGTGTTGCAACGCACATTTTAAGAACAGCAGGGAAAATAGAGACATGCAATCAAACAAGATAATAGAAATAAAATAGACTTAAAATATATATAAAGATACAATAATTAAAATACTATTATTTACAATAAATGTTTGCTATGGCACAGTGCAGGATATGACAGGATAAATAGATATATAGTATATAGTATTATGTACAATATATGACTATGATTATGTACAACTGCAGCAGATGAACAGAATAAATAACCAGTAATAAATATGAGGTATAAGTATGACTATGTTTATGTACAGAGCAGCATTTAAGGAGGTGTAAACAGAGGTAATAAATACTATCAGATAAAGTGACATGAGTGAGTTGAGGACTGTCCAAGTGCAGGCTTGTGTGTTTGTGGTGGTGTTTTCTTCACGGTCAAACTATCTAAAATAACCCACAGGAGTAAAGTCTGTGTCTGAGAGGTCTGTCCTGTGAGAGCTCGTCTGCAGTGACCTGAACGTGAAGACTGGACTGAGGTGTCTGCAGTGACCCGAACACGAGGACTGGACTGAGGTCTGATCACCCACCGCTGTGTCCCTCTGGGTTCACCTGAGTCTCTCCACTTTCACAGACTTTCACTGACAGAGTTGTCTGAATAGTATCTGTTGTGCTCAGACTTTTGGACAGCCGCACACTGCCTTTCCTCACTCTTTTTCTGCAAAAATATTTTATTTCATTACATACAACGTTTCGGTCGACAGTCACAAAGTGGGAACACGTTTATAGTGCTATAGGGCTCCACAGCTGGTTAGAATCAACCTTTAAGTAGACTGATGGAACATTTGCTTTTGCTATGGCCTTACGTTGCTAGTGTAACCGATGGGAGGGTGTTAATGTTTCAGGACACAAGTAAGTTCATGGATTAATTAGGACAACATGCAGTTATAGTTTACAATAATTTATTGTTCCAGTAAATTAGCTTGAAAGAGTCTTTTTAACATTCTCAAGCAGGTGTAAATTTCGCACATTAACCTGTGACTTCCCTGAGTCAGTCCAAATGTTTCATAGTTCATACAAGTTACGTGTCGATACAGCAGCATGTTTTCTGGCTTTACAAGGCAGCGGTGGCAACTCCGTGTTGGCTGGACTCGAGCAGGACAGGACATTCGCTTGCAGATCCGTTACCGGGACTAATGCTGGACGCACTGAACCATCTGAGGACCTCACACACCCAAGCACAGTCGCTGTCAGCACATAACGCCATGACGCGCTCCCCGGACCAATAGCGGCGCTGCTGTCCGGCTGCAGCATCGAGCGCAAACCGGTGCGACACAACCTCACAGCCACGGACAAAGCGGAAGTAAATAAGTCAGAGACCGAGGCCAGTCCTGACTTTTATATCCTAGGGTAGGCGCCCCCTGGTGCTGAGCGACCTGACGTGCATGTTCACACTACTACACTAGCAACATTCAATTGCTTTGGCAATGGTTGCAAATGAAACAAATAGAGAAGGACCAGATTAGATCATGTCCAGACAAGGACCACAAACGTCTGTATATATGGAGTTAACATTATCATGCTAATAGTTTCTGACAAGTGTCTTTGGTGCATAATTATAGACTTTGGTTAGTTATCTTATTTTAATAGGATCTGCCAGTGTCGCCCACCTCTTCTTCTTCTTCTTCTGTGGACCTGAATCTGTATTTGTGACTGATCTGTGCGCTGGATAAAATGTTAAAGGGCTCGTCCCAACTTGTGAACTTTGGACTGCAACTTAGTGTATGTGCAACTGATCTGCAGTGGCGTTGTTGGTTGTTTTCATGAGTAATCTCATTAGGTTTATGTTAAGTTAGTTTAGATCCTTTCAATTCTTTCAATGTCCCCAGCCTCCCTCGGTTACATTCATTAAGATTAAACTAAAAACCCCTAAATGGCCACAACATGCACATTTTTGCTTCTTGATTCAACAAAGAAACGGCTGTATCTTGGTTTATAAACTCAAAAAGTCACAACACAAACCTTATTCCTTCATAGAAGTAATTGTTGAGTCTTTGTTGAACCTGTCAGATGTCTGTCACTCTTCCCCAGCACTCACTCTCTCTTCCTCGCTCTCTCTCTCTTTTCCTTCTCTCTCTTTCTCAGAGCTCGGTGCATTAACACAGCATGAATAATGTATGCGTCGGAGGAGATATCGTCGTCTTCATCTGGCCCTGCCCTGCTGCTCGTGCTGCTGCTGCTGGTGCGTGTGTGTGCGTGTGTGTGTAGAGTGTGTAGTGTGCGTGTTGTGCGTGCGTGCGCTGAAAAGCAGATGGCACGTTGGGAGGAGACGGCAGTGATGTGTGGAGAAAGAGTCCAAATGCTTTTCCTACTCTAAATATATCCACCACTTTGTCACATGTAACACAACTTTTCACTGACGCTTTTCTTCTTCTCACATCCGGCCTCACGTACCAGTTTTTAGATTTCAGTGAAAGGAAGCAACAACACTGCAAAAAGATGATTTGTAGTCTTGGCTAAAAAGACTAGAATTCAGGATATGTAACCTAGTTTTGAGTATCGTTTCGACGGAATAAGAATTAAATGCTGAAGAGAGGCAGCAGATCTCACTTGTCAAGATATTAACACTAGTTTGCCAATAGCCTGGCTCAGTTTCATTTCAATGCAGCTCTAGGTCAGGTATCACAGACGGTTCCCAAGAAGCAGAAAGTGCAGTCGTCCAATCAGTGAACAGGAGCAAACCAACCTGAGTTGAGGTAACAGAGTGTATGTGTTCTCCTCCTTTGACCTTGTGCCAAATATCTGACATTTAGAATAAAATATTGTTCCTTTTATTTTGTAAGTTCACCACATAGAAGTAGTAACAGTGAATTTATTGTCCTTGTAAGGCTTCCCATATTTTGGCTTTTCTTTTTTCAAATAACTCTTCTGAACGGATTTGCAGCGATGTTCTGTGGACTTTGCGTCATTGATGTGTGCAGAATGGATAAAAGGACCTGGATGACACACTACAGTTTAACGTGAAAACTTTACAGAGGTGAGTGAGAGATTCTCCACCGTGTTTGTCCTGCGTCTCTCCCTCTGACTGGTCTGATGCTCGTAATTGTGGCTGTGTATGATTTATTTTATCTGCGTCTCTTGTCTGGCTCACGTGGAGTTGAGTTTACCGGGCGGTCCAGCTTCGAGGCTTGGAAACACAGGTGCGGATGCTCTCTCCTCCACTCACAGTTTTCTGTTTCTTTGACTTGTTGAGTTTTGTGACGTAAATGTCGGATGAATGCGACATGAGTGTTCAGACTGGAGTCGCATTTGAAAAGATCAGAATTGTGCTGTTCACACTGCCATGGTCAAATCGGATACAGGTCGCATATGGGCAAAAAAATCTGAATTGACCTGCAGTGTGAGCGTAGCCTGAGTTTCTTGTAGCCTTTCTTGTACACCAGCTGCAGTCCACTACGGTCTGTATTTGCCCAAAGCTTCACGACGTACCCCTGCCCTACACTGAGTGCAAGTTCAGTGAGAGGAGGGACTCGCACGACTCTTTCAAGACTTATAAAGTGCTTAAAACCACTGTGCCCTTGTACATAGACCAGTGCGAGGTCTATGTACAAGGGCACAGTAAGCATGTCCGAGAGTGCAGAAAGAATCTGTAGAGAGTCTGTTTTTGCCAGTGGTCGCAGAGGTCTGATGCGACTTGCATGTCATAATAAGAATATTCTTGTGGGAAATTTGACTCTGCGTGTCTTTGGGCAAATACGGACCACAGTGGACTGAAGCTGGTGTACAAGGCAGATCGCAAGAAACTCGGACATGTCTCAGACTTAACCCGCCTAGTAGTCAGTGTACGGGAGGCATTAAAAGTTGCATCAGATCGCTGTGACCCCCAACACCTTTGAGCATGTATTGTTGTTATTTGTACAAGTTCAAACGGGGCTTAAGTATGGAGAATGGCTACGATTTGGACAGAGGAAAACAATGAAGAAGAAGAGTTACAGCAACCGCAGCACAAAGACTGGACTGTGGCAGGCAATAGAATTTCAGAGTTCAGTCTGTCAGACAACTCTTCTCTTCCTAATGCTGCTTTTGTGGACCAGAGCATGACTGACACCTTGTGGTCACTGTCAGAATTGGACAACGACTCACTCGCAACTTCACATGCATGCTCATTCGACATTTGTTCAGCGACTCGTGGTCGTTTGGATCGTGTTTGTGTGGATATTTTGGCGTAAAATATAAAAGTTTATGGACTCTGAGCTGTTCCAGGTCAATAGAAATGCCTGGTCACCATAACCTAAACAAAAGCAGTTCAAAGACATGTTTTAACACATTTCTATTGGCTTGATTCTGGTCTGAATACAGTCATCAGCCCTACATCTGTAATGTGCACAGATGGGCTGCTTCAGAGCGTTCTCCGTCAGCGGCTGTGAGATGTGAAAGTGGGAGGAGAGACTGAGATGGAAATATTCATAATGTGAGCTGAGGAGACACTTATGTGAGCAGAGAGAGAGACAGAAGAGCCAGGTGTTTGCTCTGACGTCTGTTCAACTCTCACACTCACAGACTTTACATTTCTGAGCAGGAGAACGTGTGACGAGTCCAGGGTCAGTCTGGGATCTTAAACACACAGACTCTGGAGATGAGACCAGAATGATGTAAAGAAAATATGATGTAAACCTTGGAGAAAAGGTTTGTATGAAGCCATGTGAGGCAAGAAGCACTGCTAGACAAACGCAGAGGACAATTAAGTGTACCTTAACTCATGTGTATCTAACCTTAATATGGGGGCATCCAGTTACTTCCCTGACCAGTCTTCCCTCCTACATTCTGTTACATTCTGTTTGAATGCAGAAGGGTTTAAAACCGGAGCCTCGGCCAATAATTTCCTTATCAAATGTTAAGACGATCCAATCAAGCGTCGCGATTCTGACACGTGACACTAAAAAGCTGGACGTTGGTTTCAAGTCCCATTTCAAAACATTTAAGATGGCGAACACATCTGATTTGGCTCTTGCTTCGGTTTTGAACAATGAATGTATCAATTCCTTAAAACGTGAGCAGCAAACCGTGTTGAGAGACTTCAGACTGAAAAAATGCTTTATGTTCACAATAAAATACGGTCCTAAAATTACCCATTTTTGTAACTTCAGACCTAAACTTAGCTTTTAAACCAAATAAAAACTCCTGTGTGAACTGAATCGGACGTCCATTATACCTGATTCAGCCCTGATCCAAACAGCTGCTCTCGTCCCGTATTGTTGTTTTAATCAAAGAAGTTTCCCAAGCGAACTAGATGGACAGTGCATAGACATGCTTTCCATGCGAACACGTTGCGATTGGAGCCGAGACATTTGCCTGGAAAATCCAGACGATATATAAAAAATATATCGTCTGGCCACCGTGTCCCTCTTTCAAATTTCTGTAGCCGTGATTGACAGATTAATCAGTCAATCATCTTCTGCCGTCTGAAAACCAACATGGCTGCTTCTGATGGAAAAAAATAATAATTAAAAAAATATCACGTGGAACTGAAAAACATGTCAGATTTCTGCAGAATCAATGAACGAAGCAAAAAACTATTTTAATGTGAGGAGAGTGAAGTTAGATTTTGGTCTAAATGACAGACGACCAATCAGCTGCATCACACTAATAAGCTAACTTGATTGGACGGTACGATGTAGATTTGACCTGAAAAGCAGGCAGAGGGCGTGGTGACCAGACCCACTCTGAGCAGTTTGATGAACCGTGGGCTCTGGATCCGAGGCAAACAAATCAATCAGCTGCTCCTCACTTGGACTCTTAAGTTTCACTTTCTTGCTACACGCAGCGCTGTAACAAAGGAGTGTGGTTCATTTCATTGTAGAGAGCGCACATGTGGCATGGTTGGTGTTTGTTATTTGCTTATTTATGTGGAGAATTAAAGGCAGGAAACCGAAAAATGGCACCAAAAGTGCATTTCATTTCCTTTATTTCTGGAACGTTTTCGATCGGTTCAAAATAGGAACAGTTTTTCGGTGCCGAGCCCAACCTGCAAATAATGGAACAGTGGCCAAGGTAATCATGAAATTATCCACTGCAAATGAACCTTCCTTTAAAGATTCTTTCAACAAAGGGATTGAATGTGTTTCTGTGGCCTTTGGTTGGAGCTGAACTGAATCATTTCTGCTTGTTTATAAATAAATGTAGTTAATCTTTATTCTGTCTTTGTCCAGTCAGTTGACACTAAACTAAATTTCCCTCGGCCTAAACTTCCTCAACATAAAAAATAGTTAAATCAATTGTTTTTTAAATGTCCAAAAGCTAATCCTTACCACTCGAGCTACATGTGTCAGTAAACGTTCTCAGCAGACTTTACCCTTCGTCTGGAGCTGGTGTTACAGGTGTGAGCGGAGCCTGAGGACCAGAGGATTACAACTCGTGTAATTAGAGCTTGTCTGCAGATCTGTGTTTGCTCCACACTCCTGTCCGTCCTCTTCTCGTTTACAGAGCGAGTGTCTCCGGGGCCTGGAGCCGACACACGTGTTGGAGCAGCGACGAGCGTCTCTGGGGCCGGATCAGACCGCTCAGGAGGAAAACACGTCTGCGTCTGTCAGAGCTGGGCTGGAGCTGACGGTGGAGCTGACGGTGGAGCTGACGGGACGGGCGTGAGGTAAAGAGGAGGTGGAGAGTGTGGGAGGTGTGCGGAGACTGTTTTTGCTTTAACCAGTGATCATCGTTGTTTGTGCAATTAACTTATGAAATAATCTTGTGTAGCGACAGGTTTGTGCTTCCTAAGTTCATGTGAATGCGTGAAACTCGCTTCGCTAGACGCAATTTTGTGAAATGTAGAACTGACGTCTTTATGCAAATATTCTGGTTGATTCCATAAGGTACAAGATGTTCTACTATAGGTCAAAGTACAGTGCAGTACATATAGAGAAATTATACTCAACAAAAATATAAACGTAACACTTTTTTCTATTCATGAGATGGACTTAAAGATCTAAAATTCATTCCAGATACACAATATTACCATTTCTCTCAAACACCGTTCACAAATCTGTCTAAATGTGTGATAGTGAGCACTTCTGCTTTGCTGAGATAATCCATCCCACCTCACAGGTGTGCCACATCAAGATGCTGATCTGACATCATGATTAGTGCACAGGTGTACCTTATACTGCCCACAATAAAAGGACACCCTGAATGTGCATTTTGTTTGCTTTATTGGCGGTCTGGGGACTCAGAACCAGTCAGTATCTAGTGTGACCACCATTTGCCTCATGCAGTGCAACACATCTTCTTCGCATAGAGTTGATCAGATTGTCTATTGTGGCCTGTGGAATGTTGGTCCACTCCTCTTCAATGGCTGTGCGAAGTTGCTGGATATTAGTGGGAACTGGTGCACGCTGTCGTATACGCCGGTCAAGCACATCCCAAACATGTTCAATGGGTGACATGTCCGGTGAGTGTGCTGGCCATGCAAGAACTGGGACATTTTCATATTCTCTGAAAAGCCTTTGGAGACGGCTTATGGTGGAGAAATGAACATTCGATGCACGAGCAACAGATCTGGTTGACATTCCTGCTGTCAGCGTGCCAATGCACGCTCCCTCAATGCTTGTGGCATCTGTGGCATTTTGCTGTGAGACAAAACTGCACATTTCAGGGTGGCCTTTTATTGTGGGCAGTATAAGGTACACCTGTGCACTAATCATGATGTCAGATCAGCATCTTGATGTGGCACACCTGTGAGGTGGGATGGATTATCTCAGCAAAGCAGAAGTGCTCACTATCACACATTTAGACAGATTTGTGAACAATGTTTGAGAGAAATGGTAATATTGTGTATCTGGAATGAATTTTAGATCTTTAAGTCCATCTCATGAAAAATGGGAGCAAAAACAAAAGTGGATTGGCACAGCTACATGTCCACTATTTTGACTTGACGTTTAATTGTCGATGTTGTGGCAACATCAGTATTTTTCATGGATCCTTGTACTACGACATTTTTAAATTTCTTAGTTGGTGGTGTGGGACTTTACATTTTTTTCAAACATCCCACTTCTCTGACACTTTTCCTCTCAAGCAAACAAATAACAAATAATCAATAAACTCTACACTTGTGCTCAGTGATCGTGTGAACTCTCAAGTTATGCCTCAACTCGTGGTCTGGAGATGTCGACAGTCTCGGTCTCTGTGTGAGTGGCCACCGCACCCAGACCTGGATCAGGATCAGGACTGGAGGCAGTGTGATGGTGCGTTGAGCGCGTTTGCGTTTTGCGTTCCTTTTCAGTGTTAAGTCAATGTAAAACTGTGTCTTGAGTGTTTGCGGTGCGTATTGACCTCTGAGTCTGCGTCTTTCTGCGTCTGAAAATGCAGCGTTTTGTGAAGTGGAAGCTCACACCTGCGGCGGACGCAATTCACACGAATCTGCAGTGAGAACGCAGGAGTTGTGAAAATCCATCTTTCACACGTCGGAAGTCGGCGTCAGCCAATCAGAGACTCCACTCCTGTGACATGTGACATGCTGCCTGTGGTTCCTCTCTTCACATCACGAGGAAAGGACCACTGTTTACTCTAGTCTTTATCAACTTTTTAAACTAAAGGTCACTTGTTTGGGTCTTTTTTCAAAGACGTGGTCTGTCGACACAAAACAAACCACATGGACCTGATCTGGACTGACAAAGCCTCACATGGATCTATTCAAAATGTTTAAACCTGCTGTAGGACGTGTCACTGGAGGAGGACAGAGACAGCAAAACAACTGTCTGGAGGAGGAGAAAGTTACAGCAGCCTCTCTCTCTCTCCTTCTCTCTCTCAGTGATCTGCCCTAGAGCAAAACAAAGCCTTTTGCAAACAAGCGGGAACTCAAAGAAGAGTGTCGGGCGTAAAGAGTGACATTGTCCCCCGACGCGCATTGGGGCGTTTTGAGCGCCTGTTGGGGCGTCAGCTTCAAAATGTTCTGCGTCAAAATACGATTTAACGCGCAAATTTAGACGCTTAAACGCTGTCCAGTCTGAACGCAGCATGAGGCTGGTGTTATTGGGAAGTCAGAGCTCTATCACTCTGATGCTGTACACAACATTAAGAGGAATTTACCAAGACAAAGTGGAAGAGCCTTCATAGAGACAGTGGAATGTTCAGTGGGTTTAATAAATGCTGCTTAAATAAATAAACTGTAGTGGCTTCATTCCATCGTGTATTGGGCTCAGTCGACCTGTGCACCTCAAACTGCAGCTCCTCACACTTCAGATGGAGCGTGTGTGTATGTGTGGTTGTTCATGTGTGTGTGTTGTACATATGTGTGTGTGTGTGGGGCTAAGCGCAGATTAGAGCCGGAGAAGGAGCCACTGCAGATGATGAGATACACTCAATTAAACAGGAGCGACATGAGAGGGCCCCGGGGAGAGACAAGAGACAGAACCAGCAAATCTGTGACTCTGTGTGGGCCCTGACACTTCACACGAGCACGCACGACACGCACAACACGCACACACACACAACACGAACACACCACACAGCAGAAGCTGCAGATCTGTGTGAGCGACATGAGAGGGCCCGGAGAGAAACAGAACCAGCAAATCTGTGACTCTGTGTGGGCCCTGACACTTCTGCACATGAACACACACACGACCCACACACACGCTCACATTAAACTAATAAACCAGCACATCCTCCTCACACTTGCACAAACACGCAGAGTTCACCACAGCGTCCCTTAATCTCCGGTGCAAATGTAACACCAGATTTATATATTGTAAGACATGACATGAAGAAACATTAGATTATTTTGATTCCAAGAAATCTGTTTCCAGTGCATTTTAGGGTTTATAGTCAGATGTCAGCATTTTAAGCCTTTATATTTCCATAGACTTATTATCATTCTGGCCTGTACGACTCTCAAGCCTTTCGAGTCCAAAAACACAACCAAACAATAGAGCAACCCCCAAACCAGAGTTTCATCAGACTGTCAATAGTTCACTGACCCCGTTGGCCCTGGACAGAGGTTATTCAGCCTCATGGATCAGCAGTAGTGTCTGAGTTAACAAGGCGATGTTGGGGGGTAAGCACTGATCCAACATGTGGCCCATATGGTGGAATATCGTCAGCGCGGAGGAGATTACGGATGACACTTATGGAGACACTGGCTTGTGGTGTGTCCCAATGGTCTCGGCTGTGGACCTGGTGGAGGCTGAACTAGAGTTTAGATTCTGGGCCCGAGCCCAAGCCCAGCCCGAGTCGGGCCGGGCTTGGGCCCACATTTCTCAAATAGTTGTCGGGCCTGGTCGGGTTTGGGCCAAGACGCAGAGCCACACTGAACACGTGCGCTCCGCGGGATGATTGACAGCCTCGTCAGAACACAGCGCAAAACAACCGCGGGGACATAAAGCAAGTGTTTAGGTGGCCAACTATACGGCGTGAGAAGTTTGATGCAACGCCGCGGAGTGAGGAGAGAGACAGAAGGCTTGTGTAAGCGCGGAGCAGGTAAAAGAGGAAGAGAGACAGGGAAGGCACTTTCATTCACGCGGACCCAGGAAAAGGTGAGGAGGAAGAGAGAAAGCACGCATATGTACGAGAGTGAGAGAGAGAGGGAGAAATGTGCGGTGGAGGAAGCGCTTTTGTAACGTATGAGACACCAAGGAGCTTTTTCTGTCATTAAAATGCCACAGTTCAGTGAGTGGGCGGGGCGGGCTCACTTCGGGCTCAGACACACAGAGACTGACTCGGGTCCCGGTCGGGTTCGGACACGACGTGCTCGGACTCGGGCTGGGTCGGGCTGCATTTTTTGGGCCCGATCTAAACTCTAGGCTGAACCTGTCACGGAGATGTGCGGGGGGCGGTTGGTCTTGTGTAGCGGTCGTTACACGGGGGCCACCAGTACGAGGGCGGTCGTTAGAGGAACAAGACGACTAATGGTAGAGCGGTGACTCCGTCCGTCCATAGCTCCATCCCTCTCTGGTTGAGACAATCGTGTGTTTTTGGCTTCATTCTGGTGCCTTTTACAGAGAAGACTTGAGCACAGTTAACCAGCGGTAAAAGTTCTCTTCAGGACACTCACAGGTCCAGCTGATCAAATGGTGACTGTACCTTTAACTGTGTGTGAGGTTTTCTGGAATGTTCCGCAGTATAAACTTATCCATACATCTCAAGAGCGTGTCCTTCTGAGATGTTTAAATGTTTAAAGAAGCACAAACGTACAAACAGAAGAGCGAGGGAGCAGGCTTGTGTCGTCGTGAGCTGAATAAATCCAACACTAATGTGAGTGAGACATCTCTGCCTCTCTGAATATTCATAAACATACGCTGGTCCACATGGGATCTATTTATGTTTGAGTGTTTGAGGAAGGACCAGGCCGAGCTCCGCAGCGTCACGGGACAGAGAGGTTTTAGATCAACAGTCACATGAGATTAAAAAAAAGTCCATTAAGAAAGTTTAGTAACGTTTATTTTTGATAAAGTCATGTAGACATCTATTTCTACACTCATGAAAAACATTTAATTTAATATAAATGTTGGTGACCTCGAAGTGTCTCTGCTCTGAGCTGTTTGAAGAAGTTTATTAACAGTTAAATATTACGTTAACGTCTGTCTTAACGGTAACGTGAAGAGATGTTTTGTGTGTTGGTCGCTCTGAGCTCCAGATGTGATGTTTTGTCTGATCCCAGTTCATTTAGAGAATCTTATGTCACATCTGCAGAACATGACAGCGGAGCAAGTTCATAGGAAAATATTACAGATTTTTTTGCTATATTTTGTTATTTGTGTTGACGTGTGCAGAGGGTACTTCGTGCATGATCTCAACTACAGTCCCAGGACAGACAAGCCCAGGGTTGTGTCCACTTCGGTCTGGTGTCTGGTTGTGCGCGGTGCGCCCTTCATGGTCCAGATAAAGGACAGCGCGGTTCTCTGGCCCAGACTGTGCCAAACAGTTCTGTGCGCTCAGGCTCTAGTCCAGGGGTCTGCAACATGTGGCTCAAGAGCCACATGCGGCTCTTTAAAGACATCAGTGCGGCTCTTTGAGATTTGATTGAGATTGAGGAAGTTGGACTAGAAAAAAAAAGTTCAAGAATTTTTTTTGCTTTTCTATTTATTTGATGTTTATTTTAAATCAGCAGTTGCCTAGTGCAGGGTTTCCCAAACGTTTCAGGCCAGGATCCCTAAAAAGCTCTGCAACCAACTCGCAACCCCACACCAAAAGAAAAAGAACGTTTGTAATAATTCCGAAGGTGGAAAATCAATAAATTGTGTCAAAATGTATATATTTTAGTAGATTTTTTGCTTTATGAGACCAAAATTCACTCAGACAAGCTGCTTTGAGTCAAAAAACTGAATAAATACCAGCTCATAGTAGCACAACTACAGATTTTGCTTTGTGACCCCCACTTTGGGAACCACTGGCTTAGTTTGTAAACTGGTTATTAAAACATTGTGAAAATTCACTTATTAAATGTCTGATGATTTGTTTGTTTTGTTATTATTAAATACAGTTGCGGCTCTAACTAATTTTGATTTGGTTTAAATTGGGCAAATATGGCTCTTTTGCCGTTGACGGTTGCAGACCCCTGCTCGAGTCTAATGTCCAGCGGCCGGTTATGAGTGCGCAGAAGGGACCGGGGCCCACACAGAGTTTTAAATTGCCCATAAAAAACATTAAATTATCACTAAGCAAAGTGTGTAGTGCGCTTACTAATCTACAAATCCTTTTACAGATACAAAAAACACTTCTTCCAGCTTGTTTTCATATGAGGCTGTTCCTTTAGCTTTTACAATATGGTTCTGAATACATTTATTTCCTTAAGACTGTTTCAAAGTACACTTTTCACTTTTTATTCTCCGTGGACTCATGCACATCCACTTTTGGTTTACACTTAAAGTTTAAAAATGCAAACAGTATGAACTCAGTCACAACCTGTCATGAGACTCTTGTGTGTTTTTGTGTAAGAGATCCTTTTACAGACCTGACTTTAGACAAACCGGTCACATGACACATCACAGGTCATGTTTTCTCTGCTCACTTCACTCCCACCGTCTGGAGATCCTTCTGAAAGTGTGAGAAAGTGTGAGTCTGGTCCCCGGAGCCGCAGATCCCGTCACAAACTCCGGCGTCTAATCCTCACCTGAGCCGCGACAGGTGCTGACAGCTGTCATTCACACGGAGGCCTGCGGGGGGCTCCACTCTTTCATACCACTCACACGTCTGATTAGTCATGTGCACTCCATGGATCCGGAGCTATTTTTACCCTGACAGGAGGCTTCATCAGTAAAAGCTCCGAGAGAGTCGCTCCTGAGACGTTTGAGCTGGAAAGTCAGTGTGTCGTTTAAGAGAAATATTATGTAAAAATCCACTTTTCTGAGCTGAAAACGGCGTCTCTCATCAGAAGTTTACTCACAGTTGTATAGTGTGTGGCACAAACTAAGGCACGTAGGTTCAGTGTTTGAGACAGAAGCAGGGTTTCTATCTATATACCAAGGCTGTGTCCCATGTACATGGGGTAGCCTACCTTTCTCTTTCCCCCCTTCCTCCCTCTGGTCCCATGTTCTGAGTGCGTGTGTGTGTGTGTGTTTGTGTTGTACAGCCTTTTTATTATGTCACTGTTCCAGAATCCTTTTAAGTTTTTGTTTATTATTTGCCATCTCGGCTGAGGAGACCACGCTCGCCCCGGCATCTATCCACCCGCCCGCCCATGAGCAAGAGAACTCAAAAAGGCCACGAGAGAACCCAAACGAAAGCCACCAGGAACACGTCTGAGGAGCCACAGGGGACGACCAACCAGACCCAGAGAGCGACCCGGACCACCATCCACCCCCAGGACTCCCTCCCAGTTACACCACAGGGCAAAACTGCACGTCCCCCCAGGGCCGGTCCCCCTCAGGCACCCCTCCCCTCTCTGATTATATTTAGTTATTTTTCCTTCGCTCCTGTTCTTATGTGTGCTGTGTGTTTGATGCTACGTTGTGTCTAAGTTGCATTAAAAAGAAGGCAGACATTGTCCTGCCAGCCTGAGTGAGAGTTTGACTTTCCCTGATTCTAAAATGATGCATTAAAACAATCTAAAACAATCTGGGAGCTTCCAAGTCTGAATCAGCTGCTTCCAATCAGTTACATAACGATCATGAAGGGTACCCAAGTCAAAGCCGACCCCGGGGAACACCACAGCCGACACCGCGATACACCCAAAAGGAACAACCCGGAGCGACAAGGTAGCCCAAACCACCCCAGACTCCAAGCAAGCCGTACCCCAGACCCCCCCAACAAGGTCCCCATGACCCCACCAAGGTCCTCCCACACCCTCCCAAGCCCTCCCCCACACAGACAGACAAACGGAAAAACACAGGCATAAACACAGATCTCGCAGAGGTAGAAACGAGGGACAAACACAGAGTTTAAGTCATAATCACATTTATTTGGATTAGTTTAGGAGCTAGTTTGAGTCCAAAGTCACTGATTGTCGGGTGTAAAGCCGGGTGTTATGTTGTTTTTAGTTTGTGCTGTTTCAAAGTCTGAGGTGCTCTCCTGTGTTTGTGTCTGTTTGATCTTTATTTTGTTTTATGGAGGCTTGCACCACGCTTTTGTTAGTTTGGCGTTTTAGCCTGGGGCCAGCACTTTCGGTGTATTTCTCATGCTGTGATCAGACCAGAGCGTCCAAAGCATCTAGTTTACATGTTAAGTCGATATAAAAATGCGTCTTGAGGCCTCCAGTCATCTAGCGAGTTGGGCTCTGCTGAACTTTCAAGCATCAAACGCCCGCATCCACCAATCAGACACGACTCTACTGTGACGTAGTGACTCTGTTCTCCTCTCACATCAAGAGGAAAGAAGGATTGTTTATTTGACTCATTTAACCCTTTCACCGCCATCCCTGTTCTGGCTTTGACCCCTCCTCCCTGCCAGGCCTTTTGCTCATTTTAAGCAATATTTACAGCTGACAGCTGACATGAATGACCATGGCACGCCTCCTGTACACAGACTGTGAGGCGAGTTCAATGTGAGACATGTGGAAGTTTCTTGTGAATTGTCTTGTTCACCACCTCCAGTCACTGTGGTCCAGGTCTGTATTTGCTCAAAGCTGCGTGGATTCTCACAGATTCCTGCGAGAATGCTCGTATTATGACTTGTAAGTCGTATCAGACCTCTGTGACCTCCAGAAAATCAGACTCTCTACGAATTCTTTCTGCACGTGTCCTGCTCAACGTGTTCTCATGGAAGAAGCACGCCATGACAAATTGCGTGTCATGACGACGCCCTCTGCCTGTTTTGGTGTGCTATTACACACTTGTTTTTTTCTGGCGTGGTCTGAACACGCGATATGATTGGGGACAAACAGGAGGTTTTTAAAGGATTAACTGCTGACTTTAGATCTGAAGTTGCAAAAATGTGTAAGTTTAGCTCTTAGGCTTGGAGTTGGTTAAATTTAAGATTAGGATTGTGTTAGTCTTCATGAATAATAACACGTCTTTGCTCACTATAGAAATGAACTGGGACAGAAACGCCTGAAATACACACGCAAAAAACAGAAGTTGCGTTCATATGACACGCTGTTTACAATAGCGTGGTACTGACAACTTATCCATGAGAACAGGCTGCTTTGCACCGAACTCGTACTCAGGGCCATTTATCAAGCATTTGCTCATGTGCAAAAACAAGTTAGGGGGAGCAAAACCTTGGCAGAGATGACATTTTTCTCTCCCACACACACTCTAAAGATAAAGAACTTGATTTGGTTTGTATCTGTTTTGTTTAGTTTGTTGTATGTTGCATCTTCCGATATTAAAGTTTGTGTAAAATGCTCATAAATAACACATGATTTATTTTATTTTTGCACAGGCAATTTAGCACCTGGCTTGATAAATCAGGCCCTCAGTGTACAGCAGAGGTCAGAGCAAGTGGCTACACTGCTACAAGTGGGATAAATAAGTATTCAAACACCACTGAGTGTGGAAGTTGTCCCACATAAAAATATGAACTGTGAGAGACAGAATCTGAAGTATAATTTGTACTGTATATTCTTGTATAAAATAAGTGTTTGAACATCTACTAACCATCAAAAAATCTGATCTCACAGGTTCTTTTTAAGACGCTCTTTTATTCTCCACTTGTTATTTGTATTTATTCTGTAAATCTGTTTATAAAAAAACGTGTTTTCACAGACTGCAACCTGCCCAACAAGGACATCAGGAACAAAACTTTCGGTCTTGTCCTGGACTTGGGTCTCACACTAAACCCACATTTCCATGGCTCCACTAAACCTGCACCAGGAAAGCCACTAATAAACGTGGAAAATTACAAAAATTGTCTTGATTTAGTCTTGGGCTGTGTCCGAATGTGAGCCCTAACTACTATATAGTGCACTATTCGGGGGTCACGCCATTTTGTAGTGGTGTCCGAATGTTCAGCAGGTAAAAAAGTAGTGCACTCAAAAAATCCCACAATGCATCTGGAAAAGTAGTGAGCATTGATGCACTAGAACGGTCAATATGGACACAATTCATTGCGAGAATCAGAAAAAACAACACGGACAGCGTCAGGTCTTTAACTGTAAATAACACGACTGAAGTAAAGACGTTAAAGAGCAGCTTGAACTCACTGTTGAGTCGGAGAATAAACTAAACACTCGTAACTGAAGCCGTTAGCCGTGAAGATGCTAACGTTAGCTGCTAACCTTAGTTGGGGCTGTAAAAGAGGAATTATCCAGTCCGTTTGCGGTTAAATGTATTGTCCAAGATAAACCAGACTTGTGTTATGATTAGTAGTCCATAAATATGTGCGTGTCAGACGGACCTGGTCAGTATTTATTACAAAAGTTAATTTTTATCGGACTTTTTTTGCCGGCCGTTACATTAACAAGGGGGAGAAGCACGTGACCCGCGTCAGCTGAAAATAGTGCGCTCCCTGTCCGAAAGACCAGATGAATGAGTGCGCTGACTAGTCCACTAAACAGGGCAGGACTGTATAGTAATTGAGTGGATAGGGAACGAGTGTATACATTCGGACACAGCGTTGGTCTCGTCTTGGTCTTGATGAGTGTGGTCTTGACATCTCCACTTTCCTCAGCTTCTCCTCTTCTCATCACTGCAGAAACACATTTTCCTCCAAACAAATCTCTTCATCATCACCAGTTTAAATCAATCCTCTCCTCACACGCCTTCTCATCTCATTTCTCCTGAATCCTTCCACGTTTAAATCTCGGCTCAGTTCTAATAACCGACAACAGGCGTTTCCAAACCAAACGCTAGCTTTTGTTTGTGTGAATAATGCAGCGCCGAGGGTAGAACACGGCCGACACCTCCTCCTCCTCCTCGGCTCCGCTCTGCCACTGTAAACCTGTCACTGCTTTGTTTGCACGCCGCTCGACGCAGAGGAAAATAACATGTCAGGATCTCAACGTCACTTCTGAGGCGGCGTGTGAAGGGAGAGCGACGTGCCACACCCGCCGCGGTTCTATACGTGCAGCGCTGTTCCCCACGGAGCTCATTTACACGTCTGATGTTTGAGGTTCTCGTCAGGAAGGTTCTAAATATAAAGCGGTGTTCACATGTGCGAGGAGGAACGTTTGTGGGGAATGACTGAGTTGTAATGCTAAGCTGACTTTTCAGAAGGTTTTGTTGTAACTGGGATGTGATGATAAATGTGGCACAACTTCACACAGTCAAAAGGAAACTATCAGAGCTGTGAAGATTCTTCTGATGATATAGACAAAGTTCATTTATTAAACTGCAGAGGCCTGTACTACGAACGTCACTGAACTGATCCTGGATGAGCCTGATCTCACAAGAAAGCGTCACTCTGCGTCACAGTCCCAGTTCATTTCTTTGGTGGTTAAGATGTGTTCTTATTTATTTATAATATTAACGAAATCCTGATTCTAATCTTAACCTGCCCCAGACCTAAACTTACACATTTTATAACCTGAAGAAAACGTGGCTTCAACCAAAACTCTTTTCAACCAAAACCTTTTACACTTTTTCATATCGTGCTAAATGTGTGGCGTAACATAAGTACACAAAAACAGCCTGAAATCGTGCTCAGAATACGCTGTTTTTGTGTCGTGGTAAATGTACACCTTCTTGTGAGACCGTGTTGCAATATCACATTATCAATATATTTCAATATATCGTGTAGCACTAATGCTGCGTTCACACTGCACAGTGTATTTGCGTCAACGTTTGCCTGCCAAAGTGTATTTTGACGCAGAACATTTTCGAAGCTAACACCAAAACGCCCCAACGTGCATCGAGACGTTGGGGGTCAAAGACACTTTTAATGCCCTGACGTGCTTCCCGCTTGTTTGCAGGCTTTGTTTTGCTCGTAGACAGATCACGTTGAGAGAGATAAGAGACTTGCTGCATTTATATAACATAGCAACACAGTCCCACTAGAGGGCGTACTTTTACCACGACACAAAAACAGCGTATTCTGACCACGACTTCACAGCTGTTTTTAGTACTTATGTTACGCCGTGCATTTAGCACGATAAGAAAAAGAGTAAAAATGACACGAGATTTCACAGCGTCAAAAAACACGAGTTTTAATTGAAGCCTCGTGGGGGCGTTTTCTTCAGGTGAAACGGGTGAGTTCAGGCATAAAGTTACTAAAATATGTAAGATTAGATCTGGGGCTTGGGGCAGGTTAAGATTAGAATCAGGATTTCATTAATATTCATAAATAAGAACACGTCTAAACAACCACCATAGAAATGAACTGGGACTGTGACGCGTACTATAATTACACAAAACAGCTGTGAACTCGTGCTAATCATACCTCATTTACATATTGTGTAATGTCGTGGTAAATGTACGCTTTCTCGTGAGATCGGGCTCAACATAGCTTATACCCGATTACACAACTTTCTCCTCCTCCAGGCAGTGTCCTTTTGCTGTCTCTGTCCTCCTCCAGTGTCACGTCCTACAGCAGTGGTTTAAACATTTTAATAGATCCATGTGAGGCTTTGTCAGTCCAGATCATCTCCATATTGTTTGTTTGGCCGTGCCGCCAGACCAAGTCTTTGAAAAAGCCTCAAACAAAGTTCATAAAAGACTTGAGGAAACAGTTCTTTCCTCTTGTTGTGAGAGGAGAACAGCAGCAGGTCACATGTCACAGGAGTGGAGTCTCTGATTGGCTGACACCGACTTCCAACACGTCTGAAGATAGATTTTCACAACTCCCGCGTCCGCCGCAGGTTTGAGCTTCCAATCCGCAAGACGCCGCGTTTTCCGACTCCTAAATGCACATCAACAGACGCCCCAGACGCCAGTACGCGCCACAAATACACTTTAACACTTAAGACGCGGGTTTTTGACTTAACATTGAAAATGGACCCAAAGACGCTGTCCGGTCTGAACACACCATAGCTAAAAACATGTCCAGGAGCTCCTTTGCTCAAAAGAGATTCTGAATGTCAGAGACTTTCCTGGTTAAATAAAGGCGAGTTAAGCTGTTTTTGACACATTTTATGCTAAGGCTAAAGAATAAACATGTCTCCTTTCATGTTTGTTGTCATGTTCTCTTCTTTTATCCTCCTACACAGAGCAGCAGCAGCAGATCTAGTTGTCCTGCCTGTGTCCTGCTCACAGCCCTGAACTCTCTCTTTTGTGGTCCAAACATGACTCACTGCATTAGACTTTAACAATACCAGACATTTTCAAAAACCCAGATCCAAACCTGGCAGACCTCGTCCTGCTCGGCGAGGGAAACCTTGGATCGAACGCCACAAAAGGACAAAACAAAAGATAAAAAACATGTCTGGGTCTCAATGCCGCTGGGACGGGAGAGTTTCAGAGTTTATTAAAGCTCCGTGTGAAAGGACAGAACACAAGACGAATCGTGAATGAATCTGTGAGAGGAGCGGGACGTGAACCAGGTGCCGCGTGGAGACAGGGACGTGAACCAGGCGCCGCGTGGAGACAGGACGCTAATACAGCACGGGTGGAAGATTCAGGAGGCGCTTTTTACAGGTGTCCGTGTACATTGCAGCCATTTGATTTTCAATTTGAAATAGAACATTCAAAATCGGAAAACGACCATCTCCCGTTTTTTCATTATCAAAATTAAGTCAAAAATGGGGACATATTCGTTTTTTTACGGAAAAACAAACTAAAAAACGGCTGTTATTTGATTTTGGATATCCAAGCTCCAGGAAATGAGGCTTGGCTACTCCATACCCCGGGAAAGAGCGCTGTGATCCGGGTAGAGACAAAGCAAGTGTACGGCCCGGAGCTCCACGTAAAGTGCTCGATGCTTGGTCTCTCACTTCCCCAGAAAGCAGTGCATTGTGACAGCGGAGGAGCTGAGCCGATCTACCACTTTGAGCTGCGCCGAACAAGCCCCCGTCTTCCCTGTGTGTGGAGCACCGTGGCACGTGTACACGCAGAGCCCATCTACCCCTGTCTGGAACTGTTCATCCAAGCTTCTCGCTTGTCCCCGCACAACCAAAGTGTAAGCAGCATGTTCACACCACGAAAAAAAGCCATAAGTTGTGCTCCGTGGCAGCTCCTTTACGCAGTCAGGGCACCGTCTATATCCACTGATCTCCAGCGCTCGGTGTGGCGCACAGCCTCGGTGAAGCCACATGCTGCGCACGCTTTGGTTACGCGGGTACAAGCGAGAAGCTTGGATGAACAGTTCCAGACAGGGGTAGATGGCTCTGCGTGTACACGGGCCACGGTGCTCCACTCAAAGGGAAGGAAAGGGACTCGTTCGGCGCAGCTCCTCCCCAGTGGCAACGCACTGTTTTCTGGGGAAGTGAGAGACCAAGCATCGAGCACTTTACGTGGAGCTCCGGGCCGTACACTGGCTTTGTTCTGACTGACCTGGACACATTTAGGGATAGTCCTTAATATTTTTATTTATTTTAGCCAATGTGGATCATTCTTTGACCTAAAACTCTTCTTGGAAGGTTTGATAAAGTTGAAAGTAGTTTTAGAAAATGTACTTTCTTGTCCAGAAGCAGCTCGTTCTGACGTCGGTAAAAAGTCTAAACTGCAGTATTTTTAGTCTCTCTCATTTCAAATGGACAGACACTTTTTTTATCCATGAATGTTTCACGTGTTTAAGTGCAGCCGCCTGACAGCTCTCACCTGTCACCTCCTCCACCTCCTCTCTCTCTCTTTCTATCTCTCTCTCCCTCTCTCGCTCTCCTCACTTTTTCCTCATTCTCTCTTTTTCTCTCTCTTTGATTCTCTTTTTTCTTTTTCTCTTTAGTCCTGACTCTGGTTCGTGTTTACTCCTGACTCTGGTCCACGTTTAGCCCTGACTCTGGTACACGTTTAGTCCTCACTCTGGTCCGCGTTTAGTCCTCACTCTGGTCCACGTTTAGTCCTGACTCTGGTCCGTGTTTACTCCTGACTCTGGTACACGTTTAGCCCTGACTCTGGTCCACGTTTAGCCCTGACTCTGGTCCACGTTTAGCCCTGACTCTGGTCCACGTTTAGCCCTGACTCTGGTCCACGTTTAGCCCTGACTCTGGTCCGCGTTTAGTCCTCACTCTGGTCCACGTTTAGTCCTGACTCTGGTCCGTGTTTACTCCTGACTCTGGTCCACGTTTAGTCCTGACTCTGGTCCACGTTTAGTCCTGACTCTGGTCCACGTTTAGTCCTGACTCTGGTCCACGTTTAGCCCTGACTCTGGTCCGCGTTTAGTCCTCACTCTGGTCCACGTTTAGTCCTGACTCTGGTCCGTGTTTACTCCTGACTCTGGTCCACGTTTAGTCCTGACTCTGGTCCACGTTTAGTCCTGACTCTGGTCCACGTTTAGTCCTGACTCTGGTCCACGTTTAGTCCTGACTCTGGTCCACGTTTAGTCCTGACTCTGGTCCACGTTTAGTCCTGACTCTGGTCCATGTTTAGTCCTGACTCTGGTCCACGTTTAGTCCTGACTCTGGTCCACGTTTAGTCCTGACTCTGGTCCACGTTTAGCCCTGACTCTGGTCCACGTTAGTCCTGACTCTGGTCCACGTTTAGCCCTGACTCTGGTCCACGTTTAGCCCTGACTCTGGTCCACGTTTTTGAATACTGTTTAAACTGAAATCAAGAACAGGGCTGGCCGTGAAAGAGTTAAAACAGACTGAACAGTTGTGTCTGATCTTAAACGCAGTATCTGGAGGAACATGACACATTTCCTCAAACTCTCTGGTCCGTTCTTGGTGCAGGAGGCGGGGCTTGTGTGGGACACGTGAGCTGTGAAAACCAGGTTAGCTCTGACACTGCACACATCTACATCTACATCTACTGCTGCTGTTTTAACCTTGGGATCCCTCCTTCTTCTGCTGCTGCTGTGTGTGTGTCCCAGGAGCCACGGCCCTCCTGCGGGTGAGGGAGGAACGAGGGATGAGGGAGGAACGAGGGATGAAGAGGGGAGGCGAAAATAGTGTGCGAGCTCCCGGCGATAATGAGCTTCGAAAGGGGAAGTGGAGCTGGCAGCGTGTGGAGCCAGAGATGGAGCTCCAAATAGACACACGACAAGGTGTTGAGTCACAAAGGAGAGAAGAAGAAAGAGAGAGAGAGAGGATGGGGAAAGAGAGAGGGTGGGGGGTAGGGAGAGAGAGAGAGAGAGAGGGGGGGAAAGAGAGGGGGGTAGAGGAAGAGAAAGGGAGAGAGGGAGGGGGAGAAAGAGAAGAAGAGAGAGAGGGAGGAAAGAGGGAGAGGGGGGAGAGAGAAAGTGTCACAAAGGAGAGAGAAGAGGGGGAAGTGAGAAGATAGAGGGAGAGAAAGAGGGAAGTACAGAGAGAGGGAGGGGTGGAGAGAGAGAGGGTAGAGAAGAAAGAGGGTGAGGCGGAGGAGGGGAGAGAGAGAGATAGAATAAGGGGCGGAAGAAGGAGGGGGAGAGAGAGGGGGGTGGAAAAGAAAGGAAAGAGAGAGGAGAGAGATGGAGGAGAGAAGTAGAGGGAGAGAGAAAGGGAGAAAAAGCATGAGGAGGGAGGTGAGAGAAAGAGATGGGAGAAGTGGAGAAGGAGGAGGGAGGGAGAGGTAGAGAAGAAAGAGAGGGAGAGAACGAGAGAGATGGAGGGGAAGAGAGATGAAAGAGGGGGAGGAGAGATGAGAGAGAGGGGGGTAAAGAGAGGGAGGAAGAGGGAAAAAAGAAAGAGAGAAAGGGACCAGAGAGAGAGAAGGAGGGAGAGAGAGGGGGGTGGAAAAGAAAGAGTTGGAAAGAGAGGGAGGGAGAGAAAGTGGAGAAGAAGAGATGGAGGAAGAGAGGGAGAGAGAAAGGGAGAAAAAGCATGAGGGACGGAGGTGAGAGAAAGAAATGGGAGTGGTGGAAAAGCAAGAGAAGGAGGAGAGAAGAGTAAAAATTGAGAAGCGATGAAATGAAAAAATGGAGAATAGGAGGAGAGAGAGGAAGAGGAGAGAAATAGAGGGAGAAAGAGAATCAATGATGAAGAGAGGAGAGAAGGAGAAGAGGGAGGGCAGAGAGGAGAAAAATAAAGAATAGAGAGAGGAGGAGTAAATGTGACATTATGGGTTGAATATGGCGGTGACCAGTAGGGGGCGACACCTAATATAAAAGCTCCATTCTGACCTCGGTACTTCCTCTGTCTCTGAAGCAACCGCTGTCTGCCTGTTTGGGGTTTGCCGTCAGGTTGTGCGCCGTCCTCTGCTCTGCAGGTACGAATCCGTTACACTTTCCAACTTGTAATGATTTAGTTTAGCAAATGCTTAATGAGACCTTTCTGTAGTGAAGCAGAGCCCCCGATGCGCACCGCCGCAGCGCCTCATCGCTCCGTGGGTCGGCGGCTGCAGTCCTGGGGTCCCTCGTTGAAGCTGGTGACTGGAGTAGTCGTCGGGTGATGGCTCGTTGTGGGAGTGCGGTACGTTATAGCTCTATGTCCTGTAGTGTATTAGCCTAGCCTTAGCCTTTAGCTTAACAACAACTCTTCTTTTCATACAGGTTCCGGGGCTCAATGCGCTGGGCACCTGTTGCCTTGCCTTCCGCTTGCCTCTTCTCCTTTTTGTTTCAATGCGTTTTGGTGGCGAACGCTATAAACAAATGTGAATGGACTGTAAACAAACTGTCTACTAAATAAACTGAAAAATTACATTTTATATTCTGAGCATACAATCTGGAATATGACAATTACATTTGGCATTCTAAAATAAATGTGAATATGCTAAATGGAACTTTGCCTCTGGTTCAATGTTAAAAACGAACCTGTGTTGCCTTTTTGTTTAGTTAGTTTTATTTATTTTTCCGGGTTTACCCCGGTGGCGTTGTTGGTTTTGGTTTCTTTTTATTTCTTTACAGATACACTGTAAAAAATAAAATGCACTTTAACTTAAAAATGTAAGTTCAATTTCTGCCTCAAAGTTTTATGTTCATTAAACTCATGTACGTGAGTTGTCTGACATTCTCTCTCTTCTTTCTCCTCCCTTCCGCTCCTCTCCACTCTGTCTGTTACTTTCTCTCTCTCCTCTCTCTCTTTCCTCTCTCTCTCTCTTTCTCCTTTCTTTCTCTCTCTCTCTCTTTCCTTTCTCCCTCTCTCTTTTCTCTCTCTCTCTCTTATTCTCTCTCCTTTCTCTCTCTCTCTCCTTTCTCTCTATCTCTTTTCTCTCTCTCTCTCTCTTATTCTCTCTCTCTTTTTCTGTCTCTCTCTCTCTTTCTGTCTCTCTCTTATAACTTAAAAAATCTAAGTTGTAAATCTTTGACTCACATTGTAAAGTTATATCAACATAAAGATTTAAGTTACAGTAGTTTAACTTTTTGGCCTTTGGATTTTTTACAGTGTAATGTTAAAATTAATTTAAACTTCGTACCCTCGTCACGCCACAGAAAGATGAATCCAGTCGCAGTGAGTGACCACCGAACCCAGACGGATCAGAATCTGGAGGCAGTGTGAGCTCAGTGTTAGTCTGATTTTTTTTTTTTTTTTATGTTTAGCTGCATTATTTCTTTACAAACATGCAAACCTGTGAACGTGCTGAAACCTGCAGAACTCTCCCTGCGCTCTGGTCCCTCGGTCTCCGCTGTGGGTTCATGTCCTGTAATGATGATGAGGCCCAGTGTGTGAGAGTTGGACTCATTTTGTCCATTTGCTCTGTGTAATTTGTCCATTAGAGGCGAGAGAGCTGTGATTATCAGGGCCGGATCCACCTCAGCTCTGAGCACATTTAGCTTTAGAACGAGGTCAATAATTAAGCTTAAAGTCATGAAGTCTGGACAGAGATTTACTCAAACAGAAGCTGAAATGTGATCAGACCTGGTTCGTTTAACAGAAGAAACACTGCAGGTGAAAAGAAAAAGAATATGTTTTTAAAAATGGACAAAATTACATATAACAGGGTGAGTAAAGTCAGAAAAAGTTATGAATTAATTCTGATAACATGTAAGGTGATGCAAACATGTTTCATACATGCTTCTCTCTCTCTTTTCCTCATCTCTCCCTCCCCTTTCTGCTCTTTTTGTATTTTTCATCTCTCTTTTTCTCCTACCCATTCTTATTTGTAGCCCTTTTCTCCCCTTCT
>JBBPFD010000335.1:0-61254 GCA_038363315.1 Mugilogobius chulae
GCTGGACCTCCTGGGGCGTGAGCACAGTCGAAGTCTTTAATGAGCCAGGACCTGCTGGGATGAGCACCCAGAAGTCCTTACATGAGCCTCGGACCGTGCTGGGATGAGCCCACAGAAGTCTTCTACATGAGCCTGGACCTCCTGGGATGACACTAGAAGTCTTTACATGAGCCAGGACCTCCTGGCGTGCAGCACAGAAGTTCTTTACACTGAGCCCTGAAACCCTCACCAGGGGCCCTATGATGCTCTTACCTGAGTTTTCTCACAGTACAACAGCTCACATGAAGGGAAGCAAGAACCTGGGAACGCGCCTCTTCCCAAAAGGGGAGGGTCTGTGCACCTGGTCAGGACTATCAGATAGGAACGGGAACCTGTGTCTTCTGGACCAATGTGAAGGACCTTCATGCTAAGGTAAAGAAGGCAGGTGAAAACATTAGCAGGTACTAGCAAAGTAGATATTAGGAAAGCAGGCAGTAAACATGGGGAGGAAGCAATCTGTTTGACACTGTCAGGGAAGGGGAGGCAGGGATGGGAAAGAAGCGTCAGTATACAGTATTACCAAAATATGGCTTGAATTCTGCAGACAAAAAAAAAGCGTCATTTTATTTGTGAAACAGTTCTATTTCTCTGTGAATGGACATTAACCAGTTCTCTAGGTCAATGGTCTATGTTGTTTTATATAAGCGAGGAAATGTCTATCTGTATCTCTTATAGATGTGGAGAGCCAAAACTAAATTCTATCAACTCTGAACCGAAAAAAGACACACTCCCTCCCTACTGATCTGAATCGCTGTAATTCATCTAAGTAGCCGAAAACCTAATTAATACCACATTCTGTCACTCAGTGTGATAAGGTTCCTTAACCACTCGTCTGTGCGTCGACACGTCACGTATGCTTCCTTTCACACTGCCCCCGTAGCCCCGCCCACCATACCGAGATACCATCACTCAATCATTTGAAAATATTTTAAGAGTGTTGATATGTTTAACACAATATACACATGAGAGAGAAAGAGAGAGAGAGAGAATAACAGTTCTCCGTGTCACTCTTCGATCTCTATCTAACTCTTCTCTCAATGGAGCGCAGACTCTCCTTACCACTCAATACTCCTCCCATGATCTGCCCGGTTTTCTCTATAAGTCAGCAACTTGTGTGGTCTATTTTTTCCCACTCAATGATGGTTGGAAATTACCCGCAATATTACTCTTTTCCTCTCTGAACCTTTTCTAGTCTCGTCATCACTAACCCTTTCTCTCTCTCTAACCCCTCCCGCTCTTCGTTTCTCTCTCTAATGCTTTCTCTGGTCACTGTTCTTTATTCCTCTCTTTCACCAGGGCTCTCTTCTCTTTTCCTCTCACTCTCTTTCCTATCGTTGCTTTCTTTGCTCTCTGTCTATCTCTCTTTGCCTTCCTCTCCTCGTCACCCCTTTTCTCTCTCCTCTCTCTTTCCTTTCTCCCTTTCTGTCCTTCATACCCTTTTTCTTTCTCTACCTCTCTTCTCTCTCGTTCATTCCTTTCTCTCTTTCTCCCTCACTCCTCCTTCTCTCTCTCATCCCTTTCTCTTTTCTACCCCCTCTCTCTTTCTATCTCTCGCTGTCTCATCCCTTTCTCTCATACTTTCTCTCTCCTTCTCTCCTCCTCTCTCTCTATCTCTCTCAACCCTTCTTTCTGTCTCTTCTTCCACTTCTCTCTCTCTTCTATAGTTGAAAATCTTTGACTCACATGATCAAGTTATATCAACACAAAGATTCAAGGTACATTGACTACAGTGTATGTAGAGTTTAAAATGTCACGTGGTTACTTTCCAAAATAAAACCTGTAGTCTAAATGACAATCTTCTGCTGAAATCTCACTATGAGAGGCGGGGCTTATCATGTGCAGAGAGCGGGGCTTATCATACGAAGAGGCGGGAGTGAAGAGGCGGGGCTTTAAGTTTACAACAAACACTTCGGATGAGAATGAAGTTGTCCTAGTGTAATGTCCAATCCTGTCTTTAGGAGGCGCCATGTTTCAGGTAATGAAAGTGAAATCAGTCAGAGTCACCTGACAAATACCGGCAGACTAAACACTTGTAAGTACAAATCTGTGTGAGCTGTAGATGTTCATGTTTGTGATGACTTTGTTAACAAAACAAAAACATAACAGTCGTGGTTCGTTGTTTTAGTTTTATTATTGGATAAAAAAAAATAGTATTTTGGAGCCTTATCTCACTCTTGGTTTGTGCTGCACCAGAAGGAAATGATTCTGTCTGCTGACTAGCAAGTATACACACTGTAAAACAGGGCAGTTTAGCTTACAAATGTCAAATTGACCTAAAACTTTAATTTCTGCCTTAAAATCTTACGTCAATTAAACTCATGTGAGTCTGTTCTCCTTTTTCTCTCCTTTCTCTCTTCACTCTCTCACTCTTCACACAAAGATGTTTTAAGTTCATTTATCTCACCGGCTTATGACTTTTTACAGTGTAGCCCGGGGCTTCAGGAGACTTGAATCCCTCCTCTAAGTTGAGATTGTTTGCTTAATAAAGGTTAAATGCTTGTATAGCCCGCTGTGTGTCAACATCATTTGAGCTGGTCTGGTGTCGGGTCTTTGGGTCTGGTCGTCGGGTCTTTGGTTTGTCGGGTCTTTGAGTCCGTTGTTGGGTCTGGTGTTGGTTTCGGGCCTGGTGTCAGGCGGTGCCAGGCTGGTCTGGTGTCGGGTTTTTGGGTCGGTGTTGAGCCTGGTGTCGGGTCTTTGGTCCGTGTCAGGTCTGGTGTCGGGCCCTGGTGTTGGGTCTGGTGTTGGGCCTGGTGTTGGTCTGGTGTCGGGTGGGGTCTGATTAGGTCCTGGTGTTGCGGCCTGGGTTTGGGTCTTTAGGCCTGGTGTCAGGTCTGGTGTCGGGCCCTGGTGTTGGGTGGGGTGCTGATGTCAGGTCTTTGGGTTTGGTGTTGGGTCTCGGTGTTGGGTGGGTCTGGGTGTCAGGTCCTGGTGTTGGGTCTGGTGTGTGGGTGGGTCTGACTGTAGGTCTGGTGTTCAGGTCTGGTGTTGGGTGGGTCTGGTGTCAGGTCCCTGGGCTTGGGTAGCTCTGGTGTCAGGTCTGGTGTCAGGTCTGGTGTTGGGGTGGGTCTGGTGTACAGTGTCTTTGGTTTGGTGTTGGGTCGTGTTTGGGTGGTCTGAAGTGTCCAGGTCTGGTGTTGGGTCCCTGGTGTTTGGTGGGTCTGATGTCAGGTCTGTGTCAGGCTCTGGTGTTGGGTGGGTCTGGTGTCAGGTCTGGTTGTCAGGTCTGGTGTTGGGATGGGTCTGGTGTCAGGCTGGTGGTTGGTTGGGTCCTGGTGTCAGGTACTGGTGTCAAGGTCCTGGTGTTTGGGTGGGTCCTGGTGTCAGGGTCCCTGGTGTTGGGGTGGGTCGGGTCAGGTCTGGTGTCAGGTCTGGTGTTGGGTGGGTCTGGTGTTGGGTGGGTCTATGGGTGTCAGTCTGGGTTGTTGGGTGGAGTCTGGTGTCAGGTTACTGTGTGTTTGGTGGTCGTGTCAGGTCCTGGTGTTGGGTGGGCTGATGTCAGGTCTGCTGTTGGGCGATAGCATGCGGTGCTTTGGTGGTCTGGTGTCAGGTCTGCTGTTGGGTGGGTCTGGTGTTGGGTGGTCGGTGTCAGGTCTAAGGTGTCAGTCTGGTGTTGGTGGGTCTGGTTTCCAGGCTGGTGTAGGTCTGTGTGTTGGGTCTGGTGTTGGGTGGGTCTGGTGTCAGGTCTGGTGTCAAGGTCTGCTGTCTGGCGTGGGTCTGGTTTTGCGGTGGACGTCTGGTGTTGGGTGGGTTGGATGTCAGGTCTGGTGCTCCAGGTCTGGTGTTGGGGGTCTGGATGTTGGGTGGGTCTGGTGCAGGTCTGGTGTTGGGTGGGTCTGGTGTCAGGTCTGGTGTGGGTGGGCTGGTGTCAGGTCTGGTGTTGGTGGGTTCTGGATGTCAGGTCCTGGCTGTTGGGCTGGGTCTGGTGGTTGTGTGGCGTCTGGTGTCAGTCCTGCTTGTTGGTGGGCTGGTAGTCAGGTCTGGTGTACCAGGTTGGTGTTGGTGGGTCAGGTGTCAGGTACTGGTGTCGAGGTCTGGTGGTCAGGTCTGGTGTTGGGTGGGTTTCTGGTGTCAGGTCTGGTGTCAGGTCTGTGTGGGTGTCTGGTGGTCAGGTCTGGTGTCCAGGTCTGCTGTGGGTGGGGTTCTGGTGTTCAGGGTCTGAGGTGTCAGGTCTCTGTTGGGTGGGTCTGGTGTTGGGATGGGTCTGGTGTCAGGTTCCCCTTTGGGTTTGGTGTTGGGTATGGTGTGGGGTGGGTCTGGTGTCAGGTCTGTGTTGGGTCTGGGTGTTGGGTGGGTCTGATGTCAGGTCTGGTGTCAGGTCCTGGTGTTTTGGGTGGGTCTGGTGTCAGGGGTCATCTGGTGTTCTGGTGTTGGTGGCGTGTTGGTGGTCTGGTGTCAGGTCTGGTGTTGGTGTGGGTCTGGAGGTGTCCAGGTCTGGATGTTGGGGTGGGTCTGGTGTCAGGTCTGGTGTCAGGTCTGGGTTGGTGGGTCTGGGTGGGTTGGGTGGGATCTGGTGTCAGGTCTGGTGTTGGGTGGGTCTGGTGTCAGGTCTGGTGTTGGGTGGGTCTGGTGTCAGGTCTGGGTGTTGGGGTGGGTCTGATGTGCAGGTCGCTGTTGGTGGGATTCTGGTGTTGGAGTGGTCTCGGTGGTCAGGTCTGCTGTTGGGTGGGTCTGGTGTTGGGTGGTTTCTGGGTCAGGTCTGGTGCTCGGTCTGGTGTTGGTGGAGTGCTGGTGTCAGGCTGGTGTCAGGGATCTGGTGTTGGGTCTGGTGTTGGGTGGGTCTGGTTGTCAGGTCCTGTGTCAGGGTCTGCTGTTGGGTGGGTCGGTGTTGGGTGGGTCTGGTGTTGGGTGGGTCTGGTGACCAGGTCTGGTGTTCAGGTCTGGTGTTGGGTGGGCTGGTGTTGGTTGGGTCGGTGTCAGGTCTGGGTTGGGTGGGTCGGATGTCAGGATCTGGTGTTGGGTGGGTCTTGGTGTCAGGTCTGGTGTTGGGTGGTCTATGTCAGTCGCTGTTGGGTGAGGGCTGGTGTTGGGCTGGGATCTGGTGTCAGGTCTGCTGTTGGGTGGGTCTGGTGTCAGGTCTGGTGTCAGTCCTGGTGTTGGGTGGGTCTGGTGTCAGGTGCTGGTGTCAGGTCCTGGTGGTCAGGTCTGGTGTTGGGGTGGGTCGGTGTCAGTCTGGTGTCAGGTCTGGTTTTGGGTTGGGTCCTGGTGTCAGGTCTGTGGTCAGGTCTGCTGTTTGGTGGGGTCCTGGTTGTCAGGTCTGGTGTCAGGTTGCTGTTCGGGGTGGGTCTGGTGTTGGGTGGGATCTGGTGTCAGGTCTTGGTGTTGGGTGGGCTCTGATGTCACGGTCTGTGTCAGGCCTGGTGTCGGGCCTGTGTCGGCCTTGGTGTATGGTGGGTCTGGTGTCAGTCTGGTTGTCAGGTCGATGCAGGTCTGGTGTCAGGCCCTGGTGTCGGTCTGGTGTCAGGTCTGGTGTCGGGCCTGGTGTTGTGGGTCCTGTGGCAGGTCTGGTGTTGGGTCCTGGTGTCAGGTCTGGTGGTCAGGTCTGGTGTTGGGTGGGTCTGATGTCAGTAGGCTGGTATGACGTGTGTGTGGGATGAGAATGAAGAGCACAGACTCAGGACTGCCAGCAGCCTCCTCGGTCTCCAGACCGGTCTCAAGTACTACACTAGATTTAATTCCCTCCATCTGATTGGCTTGTAGAATGTTGTGATGTCATGTGACCAGAGTCTTTTATAGTCAGACTGTAGAATCTACGAGTTTAAACACTTTTATTGAGGCTAGTTTTGTTAGACATACATGGACTTGTAACACAAGTAAATAGTCTTTAAACTATGTGAAGATATGTGCTTTGCTCTTAATTTGCCCAACTTTGTATTTCAGATTCTAGATCCAGTGTCACAATGAAGTCTACAACATGAAAACAGCTTTTAGCACACAACATGGGCGACCACATGGGACTCTCCTTTTTCCTGGTAAGAATCATAAAAACTAACATTGCTGCTTATGAAAAAAAAAAAAGAAGGCAGTTTGCATGTTCCTCCCTGTGTCTGGGTGAGTTTCCTCCGGGCAGTCCGGTTTCCCCACCAACCAATAACATGCATGTTAGGGAACACTTGGCGGTGGTCGGAGGTTGAGGCGCCAGGTGTTTCACAAAATAATGCCTCAAACTTAAATTCTGTAACTCTTTCTATAGTTACACCATCAATAGCCATTTTTATTTAATTTTTAAAGTTAAACTCAACTCTTTCTCACACAGAGGTTAGTAGCACTGGTGTACCTCAGGGCTGCGTGAGCTCGCCGTTTTTGTTTACATTGTTTACAAATGACTGTGTGACTTTGAACCTGGAACAGTATATTATTAAGTTTTCAGATCATACAGTGCTTTTAAGTCTTCTCTAAAAAGCTTTATGCAGGTGTTAGAAAGTGGACAGACTGGTGCATTGAGCACTATTTACAAACTGACGTTGACAAAACTGTGGAGATGATTATTGACCCATGTTCCATTGGAGACCACAGCCTGGTGACCATCAACAGGTCACATCTTTTAACACCCCACAGTGCATGTGGACAGTGACTTGAGTTGGGGTACACAGGTTCCTAGTGTCTGCGGCTAATTTCTTCCGTGGGCTCAGGGTCTTTGGGGTGGATAAGAGGATCATGGTGCTCTTCTATAGAGCCACCATAGAGTCCATCTTGCAGTATGGCATTACATGTTGGTTCAGAAACTTGAGTGTACGATCTAAAACACAGGTTTCTGGACTGGTTAGGACTGATGCACTCAGGGCTTGCATATCGGACTTTCTTTTTCAAACACAACATATTTAGGAATTCTTTCGTACCTGTATCTATGAAACTTGTAAATGAGGAAATGGAGACCAGTCGAAGGAGGAGAAGACTTTTGTAACCACTGGATGTTTGTTACTGTGATCTTGGTGTTATGTCATGTAATTGTTTTTGGTATATGTGTGGTGTCTTGAGCAGCTCACACCTCTGTTCCAAAGAATTTCTCCCATGAGAGACAAATAAAGTCTCTTTGGACTGAGAAGACACTTGCCTTGGATTGAAAGGAACTGACTTTGGAGGCAAGGCTCCAGATGTTATGGAACCAAAACCTGATCCAGTAACACTAATAAATCAGCATCATTATCCAATAGGAGCAGCCTTATCACACAAGAAAACTCACTTCACGACATGCTTTAACTGATGTTTGTGTTTTGTTGACAGATCCTTCCACTGCTGCTGCTCACTGTCAGAGGTGAATACTGGCACCGAGGGAAGCTGTGCTCCGACTGTCCAGCAGGTGAGTGTGGAAGCTTTAACTACAGCAGCAGTTCACCTCCAGCAGGCATAAATGTGTACGCTGTCTGCTGCTCAGCGTTCAAGTGTCTAGTCTTCCTGATGTACTTCACCCTACTTCATCTCAAAGGAGGTAGAACAATGAAATCAACATTTGCACCAAAGTAAGTACATCCTCATGTCGACGAGCAGGTGGAGAAGAAGAGTTACATTTCCATTACCACGTGTGTGTCTTTCATAGAATGTTTCAGGTGTTTTCTGCAGTGTGAAAGTTGGTTATAACAGATGGACCCCCCACTCACAAAACAATCATGTTCATGCTCATTATTTCTCTGCTGATCCAGGAACTCGAGTAAAGACACGCTGCAGTCCGTTCTTCGATACCTCGTGTGTCCCATGTGACAGTGGCACTTACACAGACCAGCCCACAGACAGCACAGAGTGTCACCGGTGTACAACATGTGTCTCAGGTAATGTGACTCTAAAACACATAAACGTCGTGTAAACCATGATGCACTGTGTAAATGTATCTGTATAGGTCAGTCATGTTTTTTATGTATTAAAACAACATGACTGAGAGTTTTTTCTACCAGAAGAACAGGATTATTCCACCACAGAGCAGGGGTGTCCTCACTTGGTCCACAGAGAGACACATTTTGAGGATCATACCTGAGTCTGACTTCTGCTTTTCTCTTATGTTTTTATCCGAATGTTTTTCTGTTCATGACAGGAGAATGGTCTCTTTGTGAACTGTGGATGTGTCTTTTTACATGACTTCAGAATATGGACTAGAGTCAGTCTGGACGACAAGGAACAATTGGATTTCCCCGAACTGATCCACAATGGAACGTCTGACAACATCCTGTGTTCCAACTTGTCACACAAATCTAAATCACACACTCAGAGCACCAGGACTTTGTGGAGTCACATGTTTCATCCTCTGGACCTGTGCTTGTGTACATTCATTGAACTGAATTTTAAATGAACCCCAGAGACTACAAGTCTAAGTTTGACATGACATTTGTCCTCAGCATTTCATCTTTAAAGCTGAAGCTGGGCCTTCGAGTTTACACTGAATGTTACAGACTGTTTTATGTCTTGGATTTCAAATGAAAAACTACAGTGCCTCGACTAGAACGACCCTTGACCTCTCTAACAGCCCAGCAGATATAAGCAGTATGCTGTCATGTCCACAGGTTCAGGTCTGAGACAGAAGACTCCATGTTCCAACACGTCCAACAGCGTGTGTGAGCTGGAGGAGGGACACTTCTGTGAGGGGGGTCTGGAAGAAGACGGCAGCTGCAGGAGAGCCAAGAAACACAAACACTGTCAGCCCGGAGAGTACGTCCAACAGCCAGGTCTGCATAAACCAGTAGAGTAGAAGGTTTTAGTTATTCTAGAGCTGTGTGTAGAAACAGAAGTTTAATCACCCTCAGCCCAGGACCTGGAGACCTGAATACTCACAACATTGTGCCAGTATCATGTATACTGACTCTGCTTCTACTAACCGCACAGTAATGTGAACAATGAAAAACCTACATGTGCTTGTTAAGACAATAAACATTACCACAACATTACAGCTGGACAAGGACAAGTGGTCATAGGCAGTTTTCAAGTTTAGTTTCATTCACGTTTCAGGTTTTAAACACGTTGACATTTGAGGATTCTCTGCTTGTGATACGTTTCAGGAGTTTGACCAAAAGGGCTTTTGTTATCTGTTTCAGATCAGCACATGCTTTTAAAGAAATTATATTTTAACAATGAATTAGCCCACATTATGAAAAGGCGCTATATCGGAAAAAATAATGTCAGACCAACTGTACTCCTGGTAAATGCACCAGAGTTTGAGTCAGAACCAGGACCATGTCAAAGTTAAAGTTAAGATATACTTTATTGTCCCTGTAGAGAAATGTGTCCGTATATAGTACACATCTGAATGTCTGATGTGTATCTACTGTACATAATAGTGTAGTTTTAATCATTTGTGAAAGCAGTTCTGTAGAGCAGGGTTCCCAATCACTGGTCCAGGGCCCAAACTGGACCTCGGGCCATCTGCAATCTGTAAAATGTATTTAATTTTTGTTTACAGTTGATCTCTGTTTCCTTACTTTGAAAATAGTAAAGCACAAGGAAACAGAGCGAACATTTAGCTTACAATCATCAGTTGTATTCATATGGTTGTACTGGTGCGTTTAGTTCAGTGTTGACCGGTCTGTAAGAAAAGAAAAGTGTGACTAAAAAAGGTTGTGGCCTGCTGTTGTAGAGTGTATTTACCCTCTGCCGTGTGACGTGTCCACAGGCAGTGCCTCTGCAGACACACAGTGTGCTCCGTGTCCTGTGAACACCTTCTCAGACGGGACAGAGTGTCGGCCTCACACACAGTAAGTCTGAGCTCCAGGTCAACATTTGGTTTGAGTGTGTTTGTGAGTCTAACTTCTGTCATTTAGATGCACCACACTCCCTTTTAGATGTACCAATATGAATCATATACTGTATATGTTTGTGTGTTTTACAGTTTGTGTAAGTAAATAGGGTTAGGGCTTTAATTTAACCGCAGTCAAAAGAAACAGTTGCAGCTTGAACATGTATTAAACGTGACTATAAGGTGCTTGAAAATGTCAAAAATCTATCTAATTCTACTTCTACCTGGCTGGTCCTGATTCTAATGCTTCCTTTTTCCCTCTCAACATTGTTTTTTTTTTTTTTTTGTCCTTGAAGATTTCCATCACTTTACCCTTACATTTTTATCGTTTTGGTTTGAGTTGTGAGTGAGCACTGAAGATCAGACCCACAGCAGAAACACAACAAACCAGAACAGATTTAGTATAGTCACACTGCCCTCCTGTCAAAGTACTAATCCTGACGTGTGTGTGTGTGTTCCAGGTGTGAGGAGGGCGCGGTGATAAAAGGAAGAATAACCTCTCAGACTGTCTGCAGAAGAAGATTACCCACAGAACTCATCGTGGGGATCAGTGTTTTGTGTGCAGCGCCCGTCGTGTCAGGTTTAGTGGCTGCTCTGATTATCTACAAGAGAAAGAAGAACAACAACTCAAACAACGTCATCTAAAAGAACCGGAGAGAGTTGTAGCCTGGTGTGTGTGTGTGTGTGTATCTGGTGTGTGATTGGCGGGTGCTGGTCAAAAGAGCTGATGGTGCAAAATGGCCGCTTCAATCAGCTGTGGCTACAATATTCTCCCAACACCATCGTCGTGTGGTTGGAAGAATGGAAAATGTGAAGCGTCTTTGAATGAAAACTAAAATATTTAACTACACTACATAAATCTAATGCATTATTATATTTATACAGCTACATCTCAGAAAGAGGAATATCAGGAAAAGGTTGGAAGGAAGTTTCAAGGAAGCTAAAAGCAGAGGACTGACTTGGGACTTGACTTGGATTTGTCTCTCTTTGACTTGGGACTTGACTTGGACTTGTCTCTCTTTGACTTGGGACTTGACTTGGACTTGTTTGTCTTTGACTTGGACTTGACTTGGACTTGTTTGTCTTTGACTTGGGACTTGACTTGGACTTGTCTCTCTTTGACTTGGGACTTGACTTGGACTTGTTTGTCTTTGACTTGGACTTGACTTGCACTTGTTTGTCTTTGACTTGGGACTTGACTTGGACTTGTCTCTCTTTGACTTGGACTTGTTTGTCTTTGACTTGGGACTAGACTTGGACTTGTCTCTCTTTGACTCGGGACTTGACTTGGACTTGTCTCTCTTTGACTGGGACTTGACTTGGACTTGTCTCTCTTTGACTTGGGACTTGACTTGGACTTGTCTCTCTTTGACTCGGGACTTGACTTGGACTTGTCTCTCTTTGACTTGGGACTTGACTTGGACTTGTCTCTCTTTGACTTGGGACTTGACTTGGACTTGTTTGTCTTTGACTTGGGACTGGACTTGGACTTGTCTCTCTTTGACTTGGACTTGACTTGGACTTGTCTCTCTTTGACTTGGACTTGACTTGGACTTGCCTGTTACCATGATAAATGAAACCATGTGCCTAACTGTGCAGTAAAAGGTAAATCTGAATAGAGAGCTCTGGATCACACACTGGATCTGTCTTACCAGGTTGTAGGTGTGATGTCACTAACACTGTCAAAAATGATTCATAAAAAGTACTTGGGATAAAGGTAAAAATACTGAAATATTTGCTAAAGAATGTTTGAGCGGGTGTATACACTTTTTTGTAAGCTTTGTACCTGTATCTGGTAAACTCCAAATCCTTCCAAAACTGTTCAATACACACACATTTTTCTTCTTCATGTGAGTTAGATCTGTGTTTTATTGTAACTGTTGCACTAAGCTAGACACAAGACATTTGGACGTGAGATTCCTAATGAAGAAATCATCACGATGAAGAATACATAAAAACCTCCCTCATGTCACAAAGAAAAAGAAAACAGATCAGTCCGTTTAAAGGTTTTTATTCCTTTAATGAACATGTTGATATGAAAGTGATTGTAAAAAAAACTTTCCTTGAATATTGTGTATAGACCATACTATGAATATTTCTGTTTGTTTAATATTTTAAACACAACAGGACTTCAAGCTCTTTAGAAAACTTTAGAAATGTTCCACAATGACTCAAAACACGAATAATAGTTCAGTCCTGGTTTAGTTCAAGTTTGTGTACAGATTTACATATGTCATCGTTTATTATTAAATACATTGTGATTGTAGCGCTGACTCTTCTTTCTTGTATCTTGAGCGTGGTGTGAGAAGTCTCTGCAGCAGTGTGTGGGTGCAGGACAGAGGGTCTAGTTGTGGTTGCGGAGGAAGACGAGTCTGTGAGGGTGAAACTTCTCTCGGCACAAAGGACACTCCGCCTGAGAACCACACACACAACACAAGACTTCAGAAACAGTGTAAGGACATCTTTTATGTGAAACTGTAGTAAAAAACAGTGTAAAACCAACACCATGTTCAATGAAAAGATGAGTATATACTGTTACTGTCAATCTAATGATGTCTTTTTGTGGTTTAGCGACAGCAGAAGTCCACGGTTTGGCATTTGGATCTGAATTCTGAACATTCATGTAAAAACACTACATGGGCTTCATTTGAATTATTCCACTAAAAGAACACAAGCATTTATCAATATTGTGTTTACTTTTTTATTACTGTTACTTTCAAAGATTGGAGGGTAAACCAGTGTAAGATTACAATACAAGTACAACAACTATAAAATATTTCAATGATCAAAGTATTTTAAGTCTAGTCACTAGAGAGACCTTCCTTTAACTAAATGTTTGAGTAATGACTATAGTCTACTCATTACACAAACTCATTGCTCAAATCAAATCAAATCAATTTATTTTTGTATAGCCCAAAATCACAACAACAGTCGTCTCTAAGGACTTCCCAAGATTATTAATTTTAGCAAAGGAAATCAAAATAAAACAAAACATATTCAATGAAACAATACACTGCTCAAAACATTCAAAACTTTTTAGGATTAATGTGATTCAAAATAGGAAGTGTTGGACAGTACAATATATTACTAGCTACAGGGAGAAAAATGTCAAGGGGAATATATAACAGTAACTAGTTACTTTTGTAACTAGTTACACCCAACACTAAAATAAGACAGTAGTGGTATATATTCACAGTGCTCTACTTTGAGTGATCCTAATCCTGCTCATGTTTGAATGGAGATAAACACTGGTAAGAAGGAAGATTCTTTAAAAATGCTTAAAATTATTGTAATGCATTGTTTAAATTAGTTTGTCTTATTTCAATTGTTATTTCAATTTGTTTCTGACTTTCATTTCATCTGAACAAGAACAGTCTGGCTTTTTTACTACAAAGGTTACAGTGGAAATGTAACCTTTGGTCTACCTAATTCTGTCACCAATCACTGAAACATGTGACCAGTGTGGTCATCAGTGGGTTAACTACTCAGACCTTGTTCTGGCACCGCTCCGTCCCAGCAGAACAGGTGACCAGTGTGGGCTGTGCGTGTAGTGAGCAGTGTGCTGGGCTCTGGTCTGACCTTGTTCTGGCATCACTCGGTGATACAGTCCCAGCAGAACAGGTGACCACAGGGTGTGGCTGTGGGGTTCTTCCTCTGCTCCAGACACAGGATACAGCGAGCTCTGGAGCTGACGTGTCCTGGGACAGAGCTGGACACACACACAAAGGACAAGCACTTACAGTTTTTTCTATTCAATCTGATACAAATATTTCAAACTCACTTGTTCTGTAGGTTCCTGTAGATGTTCCGCTCGTGTCTGGCTCTCTGTCTCTGTCTGAAGCTGTTGAGTTTGCAGAGTCACAGTGAGGAGCAGCTGGAGCAGAGACAGCGCCCCCAGCAGGCCGTAGCTGGTCCTGATGGTGCTGTCGTCCTCAGAGGGGGCCGTCACACGCAGCTGTCGAGGCAAAGGTGGACTTTTCAGAATCAAACAGTCAAACCAGTCAGGACTATACTAATGTTCAGTTCAAAATGTGCATTTGTATGTGTTTTAGAAGGGACCATGCACATTCATCAACAGTAGGCTACACACTTGTCACTCACGTAGCTGATGCCGGCCGCTCTCCTGGACATGTGGTAGAAGCAGCCTCGGAGGTAGAACAGAGCCGTGTGGAAGCGGCGCAGGAGATCCAGGGCCTGCTGAAGCGCCTGTACGGCCGGGACGCAGGCGCTCCTCTGGCTGGAGTCAGGACGCACACTGCCCGCGCACACACCGCGCACAAGACCCGAGGAGGACGCCTGAGGACGCACACGTTTTCATCAGGAAGACAGCTGCTTTTCTGTAAACTAGGGCTGCAGTCCTTTAGTCGTTTAGTCGATTATTGGTCGATGGAGTCTTAGTCGACCAATTCTTTTCTTCTTTTATGCAGTCCAATCCTTGGTCTAATGTAGCTTATTGGATGTAACCACAATGTTTCCTATTTTCTGTATAAATTGTTGTTTTTGCATGAACTCCTTCTCATTTTGGTTTTAGAGCACATTTTAATCATATAAATCAAAGCATTCAACTCAATTTTGATACTACGATGATTAAAAATGCTCTTTTAAGTCCAAATTTGCATTTTCTTCACAAAATACAAGTAGGGGAGACCGGGGACAATTGTAACACTTTTTTCCAAATTTGACATATCAGTTTAATCTTAGTTGAAGTCCTGCTTAAAACTCTGAGAAATTAAAGCTGCAGATCTTGGCTTGACATGTGAACAGGTTTGGATTCAGTAGAGCTAACCCTAACCCTATTGAATTTGAAGCAGCTATCATTTAAAGACAAGAAAGTCAAGAGTTACATCTGCCCACAACATGAGTCAAATGTAACACATGAAATTACAACAATTAATATTTAGTTGTTCTTTATTAAAGATGATGCATTGGACAGACTGGAAGGTTGTCCACATTTAAACCACCTTAACTCTGTAATCTTATTATAATAAAACACAAAACTGCTGTGGAAAAAAAACTTTACAGTCTGCTCTAACTTATGTCTTTTTCGAACTAAAATGAGAATTATTCTGAAAACAATATGAAGGCTCTGATAAAAATCAGTCAAACAAATGATGCACAAACTTTTTTGGACAAAAAACATAAATCTAAATAAATCCATCCCAAATGAATTCATAAAATGGCCGAGGGGCAGTTGGAACACGTTGGTGAGGGCGGCCATGTTTGGAAGGATATTTTTCTATGGTAGCATTCATATTTTTTGTTGTTAAACTTACCAAATACAGACCACAAAACCTATTTTTAACTATATAAAAATGACTATAGCCATATCTCAATCACATCTTTGTCCAGAACAAAAACATGAGCTCATGTGATGTAAAACTTACTGCTCAAAAAACGTTTTTTTTTTTAATGTAAAAAGTTTCCTGAAATCTCAACCTCTTTCCACTCAAACAGCAGGTGGAGATGAAATGAGCAGGTTTTGTGCAAAGCTTAAGCTTCTGGTTTACTTCTGCTACAAATGGGAGCTTCTGTTACAATTGGCCCCGGTCTCCCCTACTTTCCTTTTTTCCATTTTAAGCTTGTCTTGATAAAAGCTTAAAATTATCATAAAGCTTTTCAGAAAACATCAAATTTTGACCTGTTTATAGGATTTTTTATTATTGACACCAAATCTACCAGTTTTAGCATTGATTTGAGATACTTTTGACAACCTTACTTACTTCATAGCTTCAGAGTATTTCTCGTGCCGCCTTTTTAGTCGATTAATTGGTCGTGGGACATGTTTTTTTACCAAGGATTTCTTTGGTCGACTACAGCTTCTCTCTAAACTTGAAGTGAGGAACTGAGCTGGAACTCCATCTACTGGCTGGAATTTCAGAGTTAAGATACACAGCTAGCTTGTTCCAACATAAGGTTAACCAGACTATTTGCAAAATTCTTGATTAAGAGTAACTACTGGTGGGTCGGTCTGTCTTCATTCAGATTCATTCCCCAGATGATGATGTTTGTGTAAAAATGTTTAGATTTGTGGTCACAGAGCAGAGCTGACAGACTGTACTTTGTGGAAGTGTTGTCAAGACAAACGAGCTTAAGTTTAAGTTATTTGCCTCTAAATAATCCCAGCAGAAAATGATGTGGTTAAATTTGTAGACTCATTAGATGATCAGCTGCTTGTCTTCAGAATTCAGTGAACAACAGACAAATTTACCCAAAAGAAAGAGTTGGTAATAGTGTATGGAGTTTACAACATCTGTTTGTTCTCTAAACTGTTTTGACGTTAATTTTCAACTCAATGATCAGGAGTATTTCTCTCCTCTCTCTCTCCTATCTCTTTCTCCCTCTCTCTCCCCCTCTCTCTCACTCTCTCAATACCTTCCCCTCTCTCCTCTTTCCTTACTTTCTCTCTCTCCCCCTCTCTTTCCCTCCCTCTCTCTCTCTTTTCTCTCTCTCACCTATCGAGCACCGGCATTGGCTCTGGCTTCAGCTCTTTCTCCCTGTCTCTTTCTCCTCTGTCTCTCCCTCTCTCCCCTCCTTCTCTCTCAACCTCCCTCTCTCTCTCTCTTCACACACTGCAGGACCCACCCTCTCTTTCTCTCTCCTCTCCCTCCCTCTCTCTCTCTCCCTCCCTCCCTCCCTCACCTGTCGAGCGCCCACGTTGACCTCTGGCTTCAGCTCTCTCTCCACACACTGCAGGACCCTCCCTCTCTTTCTCTCCCTCTCACCTGTCGAGCGCCCACGTTGACCTCCGGCTCCAGCTCTCTTTCCACACACAGCAGGACCCTCTCTCCCCTCCCTCCCTCTCTCTCTCTCTTTCTCTCCCTCTCTCTCACCTGTCGAGCGCCCACATTGACCTCTGGCTCCAGCTCTCCCTCCCTCCCTCTCTTTCTCTCTCTCACCTGTCTCTCTCTCTCTCTCTCTCCCTCTCTCTCACTTGTCGAGCGCCCACATTGACCTCCGGCTCCAGCTCTCTCTCCACACACTGCAGGACCCTCTCTCTCTCTCTCTCCTTCCCTTTCTCTCTCTCTCTCTCCTTCCCTCTCTCTCTCTCTCTCCTTCCCTCTCTCTCTCTCTCTCTCTCTCTCTCTCTCCCTCTCTCTCTCTCTCTCCCCCTCTCCCTCCCTCCCTCCCTCTCTCTCTCTCTCTCTCACCTGTCTCTCTCTCTCCTCTCTCTCTCCCTCCCTCTCTCTCTCTCTCTCTCTCTCTCTCTCTCTCTCTCTCTCTCTCTCTCTCTCTCACCTGTCGAGCGCCCACGTTGACCTCTGGCTCCAGCTCTCTCTCCACACACTGCAGGACCCGCTCCAGCAGGTAGGCACCAGACAGTGACACAGGACAAAGACAGATCTCCTGCTCACAGACGGGACACGGCGCTGGGACGGGTCCACCTGGAGGATGTTCACATACTCCTCCCCCAGAGTCTGGTAACCTGCAGCAACAACAACCACAGAGATGTTTACACTGGACCAAGGAAAGAGTAATAATGTAACAAAGTATTTTTATTTTTAAACTGTACATATGGTCTTTAACTAGCATTGTCTCTTGTTCTGACTTATGTGTGTGATGTGTGTCTGACCAATCACACTGCTTCTCATGCCTCCAGACTCCGCCCATTGCAGCAGCTCTGTTTGAAATATTATTGTGAGTTTATGGGTTTAGTGTAGAGTGGCTAAATCTGTTTTTTTCAAGCGACATCTTATTTGAAAGTCGTTTGTAAATTTTCCATTGCCATTTTTTTGGATTTGCTCCTGACTGGCACTTTGACATCATTACAAGAGGTAATTTTGGGCCATTTTAAAGCTTTTATTCTTTGGAAATATACCTACTAATGACATGACATTTAGCACATTTCCCTGTATTAAAGTGTTTGAGGAAATCTTTAACAAAAAAACACAATTAAAAATGTGTCATTGCCAGTAACCATCGCTCTGTGGTGACACATATTAGTACGGAATAGATTTTAGAGTTCTGAGTCTTAGTTGTGCCGAGGTTCTTGGTTGTGCCGAGGTCTTGGATGTGCCGAGGTCGTGGTTGTGCTGAGGTCTTGGTTGTGCTGAGGTTCTTGGATGTGCTGAGGTCTTGGTTGTGCCGAGGTCGTGGTTGTGCCGAGGTTCTTGGTTGTGCTGAGGTTCTTGGTTGTGCCGAGGTCTTGGATGTGCCGAGGTCGTGGTTGTGCCGAGGTCTTGGTTGTGCTGAGGTTCTGTTGTGCGAGTGTGTTGTCGGTCTTGGTTGTGCCGAGGTCGTGGTTGTGCCGAGTCTTGGTTGTGCCGAGTTCTTGTGCCAGGTGCCGAGGTTCTGGTTGTGCCGAGGTTCTTGGTTGTGCCGAGGTCTTGGTTGTGCCGAGGTCGTGTTGTGCCGGAGGTCTTGGTTGTGCCGAGGGTCGTGGTTGTGCCGAGGTTCTGGTTGTGCCGAGGTTCTTGGTTGTGCCGAGGTTCTTGGTTGTGCCGAGGTTCTTGGTTGTGCCGAGGTTCTTGGTTGTGCCGAGTCTTGTCATGGATGTGCCGAGGTCGTGGTTGTGCCGAGGTCTTGGTTGTGCTGAGGTTCTTGGTTGTGCCGAGGTCTTGGTTGTGCTGAGGTCTTGGTTGCTTGTGCTCTCTGACACTTTAAGCCAGTGGTTCCCAACCTTTTGTGTCCCAAGTACCCCCTAACTTGAGCTTTTAGGCAAACAAATGGGTTTTCTAGTAGAATATTACCAATTTTTGCTTTTGTGTTTTCTTTTTTTCATGAAATGCTGACTTAAAATGCTTCAAAAGTATTTAAAAAATCATCACAAATAAATTTTGTATATTAATAAAAACTAAATTTTACCTTCTGTTTAAAGTCTGAAATCATTCCAAGTTCCCCCTAGTGAGGGCTCGCGTACCCCCGGGGTCCACGTACCCCTGGTTGGGAAACACTGCCTTCAGCAGGTGGAAGCTTGAGTCACTGTGGCTGACTTGACATGTAGCATCTTTCTGAGCTCCAGACTTTAGGGGAGTTTTTGAACGTGACACAGACCTACTCTCTTATCTGTGCTTATCTCTTGACTTTTAAAACCATTGACTGTTTTTTTAAAATTTGTAATATGATACAATATTCTGTTTGCAAAACACTTTGAATGACTTTGTTTATTGTTGTCAAAAGCATTAAAAATCTGATATTAATCGATACCAAAATTAGCATCAAATGTGTAGATATTCACTTGAACAAGTGTGACTGAACCTAATCCCAGTGACTGTGGGCCTTAGGCGGGGAACACTCTGGACAGTGGCCAACTGGTCACAGAGATATTCACTCTCTCTTTCATTCACGAGGGGAAAGTGTGCCCAGTTAACTTAAACATGCGTGACACGAGGAGAACATGCAAACAGAGAGGTCAGGACAAGACCCAGAGCTCTAACCACTCTGCTACTGCTTGTGCTGATACATCTGAACAAGTATTAGCAGCACTTATTTGAAGTGCACAATATTGAAAATTAATTGGAGGTAAAATCCTAATTCCGACTTTCTTTGGACTTGTCTCGGTTTAGTCAGTATCAAAAACCTTAGTATCAAAAACAAGTTTAAAATTCTATTATCCTGACTGCTTTGAGTATGAATTGTGTTCTTTCTTGAGCTTTCAGTGAATGAATAGTAAACTAGTTCATAAGTTGAACTTTGTATTATATCAGGCAGGTTTGGTTCATTTGAAGATTCACACAAGGCAAAGATTAAACCTAAAGTATCTGCTCACTGCTGATGCTGGACATGAGATGTTACTAAGTGGACTCTTGCACACTTAACACTTTAAAAAACGTGTCTTTTTTTTAAACCAATTTACTCATGTTTTAATAGTATTGTAAATAATATTATTACTAAACACATACCTAGAGATGTTTTTTTCTTGCATTCAGCCCACAAATCCAGCAAATTCAGGCTGTATTCTTTGCTTATTATTATTATTATTATTATTATTATTATATTATTATTTATTTATTGACCTTTGTTTAACCAGGAAAGTCCCACTGAGATTCAGAATATGTTTTGCAGGGAGTCCTGGGTGAGGGATTAATGATAGTTTTAGTAGTAAGGGAAACCGGAGTACCCAGAGAAACCTACACAGACACGGGGAGAACATGCAGACTCCACATAGAAAGGCCCAGGCAATTTAAGGTTGTTCTAATCTGATAATTTATAAAGTACAATAGTTCAGTTGTGAATAAAAAATCCACTGTAGCCTATAGCTCACTGACATGGCACTAAACCTTTCTTTTTGATTATGATGACTGTGACTGACCTGAGAACGTGGTCAGAGTGTAGTAAGCCAAGTCTGTGAGCAGCTCCACCTCTCTCCTCCAGTCCAGCCACCGCTTGGACCCTGACAGGACCAAAAACACACAAACATTACACACACACACACAGCTCCTTTGGGACAGGTTCACTTGTGTATGTTTCACCTGCGATCGACTGGAAAGCCTCGTTGGCGTTGTTTCTCAGGACACTTGGTAATATTCATCCTTCTGACTGGAGCGGATGAGCTGAGACTGGTTTGCGGGGATGAGAGGCATGTTACCCGGCTAAAGTTCGTCACATCTCCGCTGGAACAAAGTCTGGATCCGCGCGTCACGTCAGCTACAGAACAGAGCAAACGTCTATGTGCTGTTATCTGCACAAGTTCAAATCATTGTCACCTTCGGATATCTTCATTTGAACGTTCTGTCAGTTAAAAGTCAGGTGGAGAAATACGAGGATCCGTGGCCCTGTCCCAATATCCACCCTTCCACCCTTGTGGCCCTCAGAAGCGCGTTCCCGCTGTGGTCCACGCACTTTATCTGCACTTCAGCCAAGCCCGCATGGAAGCGGACTTGGCTGAAGTGTATTACCCAGAGTTCTTTGCTGCGTGTACAAAAATGACGATGTCAGTTAGTTTGATTTTATTTAGGTTGTGTAATAATTGTACAGTTGTAATTTTGTTTAGTAACTATCAAATTGTACACTGTATGATGTATTATTAATGAAAAAATAAATAAAATAAAAAAGTTCGTTTGACCATCAGAGCACAAGCTCTCTCTCTCTTAAAGTGACAGTAACGTAAAAATATAACAAACATTAAAGAATATCCAGAAATAATGCATTGGATTTATATAGCGCTTTTCAAGACACCCAAAGACGCTTCACATTCTGCATTATTCATTCATTCCATACTGGGTGGTGGTAAGCTACTTTTGTAGCCACAGCTGCCCTGGGGCAGACTGACGGAAGCGAGGCTGCCATTTTGCGCCATCGGCCCCTCCAACCACCACCAACCATTCATACACACACCAGAATCATACTAGGCAATGTGGGTGAAGTGTCTTGCCTAAGGACACAACAACGAGTTTCTCCTCTGTTGCCCCACTGTGGCACCTGAAGTTCCTCCGCGGTCTCCCATCCGAGTACTGCCCAGGCCCAACCCTGCTTAGCTTCTGAGATCTGACGGGATCAGGCTTTGGCATGCTGGTATGGCCACAAAAATCAAAGTAAATACAATCAAATGAATTTTAGTTGTTAATACAGCTAAAAATATGTATGTCTGAATGTAATATATGTAAAACAAAAATATAATATTAACAAATTAACAACACTTTTAATACAAACATAAGCATAAATCCACTGTCATCCACAGCACTGCTCTTATTTGTTTTAAGCAAAATCAGCAAATGATCCAAACTAAAGTGAGCTGTGGCAGCAGTTTAATAACACAGCTGTTTGACTTGATCACATCAAGTGAAGTGTGGACTGTCCCATTTACCTGTCCTGCACACTTGTGCAAGTGCACACTTGGCGCACTTTCAGAAAATGCACACTTCAGTGAAGTGTGTAGTGTGTAGTGTGAATATTGGGACAGGGCCCGTGTCAACAAACCAGTGGAAACAGGAAGTGATAGTCTGCTGTGGATGTGACGTTCGCCCCCGTGAGGCTGGAGAGTGTCCACGCAGGATGGACCTACCTGAACTTTCAATAAAAAGAAAATTAAAAAAAAAAATTTTATGTCCTTTAAAAGATATTTTTAGACGCAAAAAGCGTGAATAATAATAATAAATCATGTTAATTATGATTGACATGAATCTAACATCGTCTGGAGCAATCCTGTTAGCCTATGTGGTTGAAACATGTTATGTTGAGTTAACTGACTTGTTTAAAAGTGACGTTGGGTTGTTTCATAGATATCACACTGGGTATGGAAGAGTTTCTGATCCAACTATTGAATTGTCAGGACTGTGAGATAAAACTAAGTTTTAGGACCATGGCCCCTGGCAACTGAACCTGATGTCTAAAATAAAATAATAAATAATGGCTATAACAGACTTTCAGTGTCTGAATGCAAAGGTTTCATTGGAACAAACCTGAAAACAAGCTCAAGAGCTTGTTCTGCCCAACTTGATTTTTCTTAAAATGTCTGAATAAATGAATCTACAATTCAAATGGAACCTGTGTCTGAACCCTTTGGAGCACAAAGAATTTGATGGACTCTTAATGAAGCTGAGGCTTTGTAGTTTTATCCTCTGATGTCTGGTTAACTCTTGTTTTAAAGAAGAAGCCTTTGACAAAAGAACATCAAATTTTAAATTCCGCAAAAAAGGTATTTGGAAAATGTTAGAATCAGTATAGCTGGTGTCACTAGCCTTGGACAGAATGACACTAGAGTTGGTGTATTTGGGTTTTGATTCCTCTTCAAAAGCTGAAACTATTTTCATAAAAAAAAAATAAAAAATTGGGGACTTGTATTAACTTAAAAAAGTTTAGGCGGAGCTCATTAAAAATTCCTATTAAATTGTGGAGAATTGTTGAGGTATTTTTTTATTAAATAAGAGAGTTTACATTTGTTTTTCATCTATAGCATGCCAGGGAGTTTCAGAGTGGATTTTTTATTAAATAGTAAGCAAAAATAAGAATCAAATATCAATTTTGTTAAAACTATCATTACTACATTTACATGTAGTATGAATCCATAAAATGTGCTTTTTGAATGCCGGCCATATCAGAGTACAAGAAAGTCTCAGTTTTTAAAGTCTCAGCTTCACAAATGACATATCAGCAGAAAGCCCCTGGATGTGCTTACAACGTACATCTGGAATGACGAGGATCACAAAGCAATTCAAATGTACACTGGTTAACTTGTCAAATTTAACCTTTCAGTATCCGCGAGCATAAAATCTGTGCTTTTAATGCTTCTCTCTAGAAGATTTTTTAAATTTGTGATGATTTAAAAGGGTGTAAATTGAAAAGTTGTTCCTGTATATGTTTCCTTTGCTTTCTCTTTGTAAACAGAAGAAACAGCCAGACTAGCACCTGTTTCTGAAAGGCGCAGAAAAAGGCACCTAGACTCCAATACAAACTATCACTTTTCATTTAGCTGCCACCTAGACATACTTCATCTGATTTCTGACTTTTTGGATTTGTTTGAAAGTAGAGGCTTTTTTCACCCAAACATGTTTTTTTAACATATGACCTCATGTATTAAAATTTGGAAGAATTGGCTACATTTGTTTTTTTTCCACTACTTGTCTGGGTGGGTCTGTATAACTCTGAGAGGCACATTGAGGGTTTGCTCTTAGATTTTCAAGTTGTTTTTTTTTTTTTTAACAACTTTGGTCCAAATGTGCTGAAACTTTAAGAAATATTGTGAGAGCATCTGCTGCATGTGTGAATGTGCTTTGACTTGTGACTATTTGAAATGGAAAGGTATTTTACTCTCAACTTACAGTTTGTAAACATGTGTTGTGTGTAAAGTTTAAAGGAACCGTATGTAAGATGCACAACTAGTGGTTTTAGAAAGGTATTACAATCACAAATGAACATGGGTTGCCAGAGTGTGAAGTGGCCCATACATTGAAGATAGGAAGCTGCTGACCAATCAGGAACAAGATTAGCTAAGAATCATGGGTAATAACCAGAAAGTCACTTTCCCAGACACCTGACTCTTTGTCATGGTTTGTTCCCAAATAATGCTTTTTAATACAATGTGGGAGGAGCCAAATGAGAACTGTGTAGAAACAAGTGTCTGAGCCTATCACAGACAGTTGTATCTGTGTCATGGAGCAACATCAGTTCAAACTCAAACATGTTCCTGACTCATGGTTCAAAAATAACTTCAGGTTCTAAGAAACCCAACTGGCAACCCAAACAAGAGAGTCATGTGAGGCTCATTCTGCTTTCTGATTGGATAATAAATGTAAACATCAACAAAGGGACATCATGTCCATTGCTTAGAATAACTCAGAATTACATTGACTTTCAGTAAAAATAAAAGCATATTTGGACTTGTTGACCTTGTATCTTTGGACACGTATAGGTCATGTTTATTAAATCTGACATCAAAATCTTACATATGGTTCCTTTAAACCATTCTGTGAATATTATTTCTAACTTTTATTTTTCTTTAGACTAATTTCAAAATAATAATTTTTATTTAATGTTTGTGTTGCTAGACCACCATCCTTCCTCAGAAGTGTCACAGGTCAAAGCCTTGACCTTGGAGAGTATGTCATATATGATGTATCATTTCTGACTCCTTTGAGGAGAGTCTTACAGATGAGTGTGACAGTTTCCCATACTTACCTCTCACCATTAACCAGTAGGCCTACTTCTCAAATAGTGGGGCGCGCGCAGGGGGGGGTGTGATGCGTTGCCAGGGGGGGCGCGTAACAGTCCACTAGATCAATAAGCTCCAGCCCTATCAGTCCTGAATCAGCGCATTTCATAAAATCTGTCCCGTTCACGCGTCTTTTCTGCCCTGCTTTGATCGTGGTGCTGGTGTCGGTACATTTCCGCGTTTGCGTCTCTCCGCTTGTGTTTGTGCGCAGCGGTCCGGGCTTCTCGCGCACCGCGCCAGACACACACAGGTGAAAAGAACGGCCCCGGCACCGCGCGCTCACTCAACCGGGACAGAGCAGCGTCAACAAGCCCGAGGTCGTGTGTCTGTGGTAAAACGCCTGATTTGCCACATCATTTCACCAACTTGACTCCACACAAACGGTACGACTCTGATTATTTGTGGAATAAACACAGCGCCGCTTTCAAAGCCTTTTCTATTCAGCCTGTGAAGCTGACTACTATGGAGGATTCAGAGTGCAACAATTCAATATATAAATACACCATTAAATCATTAATTAAAAATTCCATTAAATAAATATATTTTGAAATAAATAAATAAATAAAAAATTAAATGTACAATAAAGGAATAGATAATTTACATAATTAATTAAATACTGAATTGTACAAATAAATAATTAAATAAATACATTATTACATAAATGTGTCAATATATGTTCAAATACATCTTAAAATAAATGTTTCAATAAATCTTAAAAAAAAATAAAAATAAAATAAAACTATTAATTTATTTCCCTATTTCCTTTTACATTTCATGATATGCCGCCATCTTGAAATAAATCTGTCCGTCTCATTCGTCAAATTCAGTGGGTGGACTTCCTCCGTTTTGGATCAGTCCATTTCTGTGCGGAGGTTTTCCCATGTTCCATCTGCTGATATGAGTGCCCTGTCTCCACCTGCAGTTCTGATCGTAGTGTTTAGGATTATGGAGCTACCTTCCCGTGTGTATGTCTGGGTACTGCGGCAGTACTGAGCTTAAAATTGTTGGATAAATATGAAAGTTTCTGAGGTCTGCCCTGCGAGGTCTGCCCTCCGAGGTCTGCCCTCCGAGGTCTGCCCTCCGAGGTCTGCCCTCCGAGGTCTGCCCTCTGGAGGAAGCGGGGAGCGGGCTTCTCCTAGACATGAGTTGATCGTAATTCAGCTCTGACCTTGATTCTGAACATGACACTCTGCATCAGGGTGTTTCATTTTCGTCAAATCGTCAGCTAAGAAAATAGTTTATAACTTTTGATCATTTAAAGGGATATAGGGCTCTTACATTCAACAGCCCTAAATATCTGTTATTTTCACGAAAAACTATACAATCCGCACGGTTAAAGACGGACACGCTGAGCTAGACCGATCGCATCGCGGCAGTAAACCAATCACAACACACCATTCCGCCATGTTTACCGACGGAGATACTACGGCTAATTTATTGGATTACTTTGCCTTTAAAAACGTGCGAAGAGAAAAGACGTGTGCATTTTTAAATTTAAAAGATGTTTATGCTTTTTTCCCGACTGGATTTAATAAAAACTTTCAGGTTCAACACTTCGACCAATCAGATTCTATCCAGATAACCAGGTATGATTGGCCTGCAAGAAACCTTTATTTTCACGTCAGGTTCTGGTCCAGATAACAAGAGTATATTTGCATTTAAAAAAAAATGTACAACTTCAAAATATATCAGTATAAAACTAAATATATTCAAACAACTTCAGGTGTTTTCACAAAGCTGGTTTTCTGGTTGTTGTTTTTTTAATTATTGCCACTTTTAGAGCTGTATTGCTTTGTTGAAATTTTTATTTCTTCTGTAAAACTATAAAAGTGTGTCATATAGAACCATTCATTTTATTTTTTTTCTTGTAGTGGACCCTATACCCAGTGTTGGAAAGAATACTTTGGAACTGTATACATACATATACATGAACAGAATACTGAATACCTGTGTTAAATGTATTTTGTCATGTATTCTGTTACCAACTAAATCATAGTATGAATTCTGAAGATTTTCACACTGATTTACATTATTTATAGGTTCAAAACATGACATAAACTGTTTGTTTTTCTTAAGATAACATTCTCATTAGAAAATTAAAATAGTGCACAAGCTTCATTATTACTCTCACTAGTTCTGAAAAGTTCAAACTCTACATTGTGTTGAAATACCCTTCAGATATTAAAGTAACTGTATTCTGTAAACCACCAAAGTCTCTGTAACTAAATACATTTATGAGATTTCTGTATGTATTTTTGATAGTGTAGTATTTAGTTACTTTACACCACTGCCATGACCTAAACCCAACACTTTACTGCCGTAACACATAAAGATATTATTTAGGATTTACCAAAAGGAGATGCCTCAGAAGCATTTAATGACAGGTCAACAAACAGTATGGCCATACCAGCATGCCAAAGCCTGATCCCGTCAGATCTCAGAAGCTAAGCAGGGTTGGGCCTGGGCAGTACTCCGATGGGAGACCGTGGAGGAACCTCAGGTGCCACAGTGGGGCAACAGAGGAGCAACTCGTTGTTGTGTCCTTAGCCAAGACGCTTCACCCACATTGCCTAGCATAGTTCTGGTGTGTGTATGAATGGTTGGTGGTGGTCGGAGGAGCCGATGGCACAAAATGGCAACCTCGCTTTCGTCAGTCTGCCCCAGGGCAGCTGTGGCTACAATAGTAGCTTACCACCACCCAGTATGGAATGAATGAATAATGTAGAATGTGAAGCGTCTTTGGGTGTCTTGAAAAGCGCTGTATAAATCCAATGCATTATTATTATAATTATTATTATCAATTTACATCAACATTAAAATACACAAGAAGAAAGACAACAGTGCAAAACACATGGTTTTATTTCTCACGTTCATTTGGATAAATAATATCAAAGCAAAACACAAGTGAGTGGATTAAACTATAAAAAATGTACAATCTATTTTCAGAGTATAAACAGCCCCTGGCCTGGTTCTGGTCTCAGGCTCATTGGGGTCAGTTAGAATGTCAGACTCTCACTGTAGTATCATCATCGTGTCACAAATGTTACAATAACTGTTCATCTAAAAATGTGTGCTTTACCCAGGACAAAGACAGAAAAAGTGTGGTGTGTAAAGTAATACACTCATCAGTTTTTACAAACGTTTGTCAAGTAACTTATGGAGCACAAAGTTAAAACAGAAACAGATGCACACTAAACTCACACGAGAACACTGCTTCCTTTATTTTAAATTCACTTCTTTAAAACTCTTACAAAAGCTGTACATTTATTTACAACTATTTTACACCGAGGACAGCTCCAGCTCAGTCATGTGACCAGTGTGGACTTTAACACGGCTCCAACTGCGGCCCAAACAATAAGAATGCATTTTGTGTTGACTTTTAAAAAAGTCTGTGTTTCTACATGCAGCCCTTGATGAATACAGTTTGGACAGACCTATGACATAAACAAGGTCAGGTTTGAACAGACAGCACTAGTGTTGCATGTACACTGCAAAAACAAGCTACAACTCCTTAGTTCTAGAATGTCTTCTTTCTTCCTCGCTTGTTCTGAATTTCACACATTTGACACATTTTTATTTAAAGACATAGATTATTTTTCTTATTTTAAAAACAAGACAAGTTACTTTAAGTCAAAAGTGGATTAAAGCAACATTTCAAACCTCTTTGGCAAATGTTTTCTTATTTTAAGAAACTGTTTTTTGCCAGTCAGAATTTAAGTTTGTATGTTTGTTTTTTATAATTTGGTAGATTAATATGTATGATAAATGATTTACATGAATCAAGAACAAGTTTGAGAAGGAAGGTTTCAGAAAATGTTGAAAATAATGGGAAATGGAGCATGTTCTAAACTGATGACATTTACAGTTTTCATTGGCAGCCTGTTACAATAGAGAAGGTCTAGTGTTCTAGCCTTAATACTAGAAAATTGCTAAACTGGGATGAAATTTGCAAAAATGTTTTCCAAAATCTTATAAACTTCAATTTGTTTTAGTGAAATAAGTATTTGATTAGGTAATCAGGACTTAAAGAGGTCCTATTGTGTTTTTAATATATTTTGTAACATGTGCAGATCAGTAATTTACCTTTTGTTCATTGTAAAACACAAAGTTGATCTAAAACGGCTTAAAATAGGAACAGCTCTATTGACTTCCTGTTCAAAACTGCAGATCTGATAAGCCCCGCCTCTTCATTTTATAAAATGTAACTGTAAAAAGCAACAGATTTTTAAAAACTATTTTTTATTGTTGGAAAGTGGATATAATGGGACAGTTTTGAATCATATGTGCTTCACTTTGAGTGTTAATCTTTTGAATTATAACAAGTAAATACAGGCAAGTGGGAGGGGATAGGTGGTAGGTGAGAACAGGGGTTTCTGAGCACTTGAGCTGCAGCTGAAGAACAATACAAGATTACTCAAACATGCAGGAATCAATTTAAATATAACTTTTTTTTTTAATTTATTTCAAGGACAGTGCATATTAATCAACATTTCTGTAAATATGCCAGAATTAGCCAGAGGCTATTTTTCATCTGTAGTCCTGTGACAGTGAAACCTGTCGACCTAAACAAAAATAAAACTCAATACAGGTAAAGTATATACGTTGTACAGTAAAGCATAATCATTGTCAAAAATGATGTACACTATTTACATTACATACACACAATCACTCAACAACACATCGAAGTCAATACACATTTTAGAGACAATCACACACACAGACACATGGCAAGAGGCCAGCAGGGGGCAGCGAGAGCAGGGATGTCAATGATCACAGGTTTGATTTGAAATGAGCAATTGTTTTAAGTGCAGTTTAAATAAGTGATAGGTGTTAGCATTTCTAATGGTTGTGGGAGTGAGGTTCCATTCGGAGGTTGCACGGACAGAAAATGCAGTATGGCCAAAAGTACTTTTTCTGAGAGGGATGTTACAATCCCCTCTCGCTGCTCCTCTGGTTCTACTGTGGCTGCTAGATCTGAGGTTGATAATTGACTGAGCGGAGGAGAAGATAGACCATGAATGATTTATAGACTAAGCAGAGATTGGAATATTTGACCATGTTTTCCAGACTAAGTAAGCAGTGTTTGTGTAGAATTGGACAGTGGTGGAAATGGTTTGGTTTTATGTCCAGGATTTTAACAGATCGTTTGTACAGTGATTGCAGAGGTTTTATTGTGGTGGAGTTTGCCAAAGACCAGACAGGTAACAGTATGTGATGTGTGACAGAATCATGGAGTGTAAGAACATAGTGGCAGCTTGTATTGACATTTGGTGACGGATGTGTTTGAAGTTTCTAATACTGAATTTAATACGGTTACAGACTTTATTGATATGTGATTTGAATGATAAATTGGAGTCAATTAAAAATACCGAGATATTTGTATTCTGGAACAACTTGCAGTCTCTCTCCTGAAACAGAAGAATTTGTGTTCTTGTAATATTTGTTATTCTTGTGGGACCACATACCATTTGTGTTAGGTCATATTTGTCTGTAATTTGTTTCAGTTTTTTCCTAATAGATTTATCTTCCCAATTTAAATTCAAGTCCCCCATTATAATAACTTCCTTTTCGAGATTGCATTCTTTAATCATTTTTTTCAAAATTGTCATAGAAGCCATCGTCAGCTGATGGGGTCGATAGAGCACAACAATTTCAAAAGACATTTGTGGTGACAGTGACACCTTCAGACCAGGAATTCAAGTTGTGTGCCAGTAGAAAACTGTATTGGATGACATTTTAATGAGCTTTTAACATACGCCATGACCCCTCCTCCCTTTTTAGAATTTCCCCGATCCCTCCTATAGAGATCATAACCAGAGATATTCAACGCTGTAGTCGGAGCGTTAGAGTTAAGCCAAGTCTCAGAAAAGCACAAGATATCAAGATTAGAATCTAGTAACAAATGTTCAATCTGTTCGCTTTTGGATAAAAAGCTTCTTATGTTCAGATGGCCAATTAGTAGACCCTTTGTTTAGCCTTTGGGTCCCACACAGTCCGAGAATGATTGACAGTTTGAAATGTCGCCCACTTCCGTTTTTTGCTATTCCTGGATTTAGCCTAACTTGAGTAAACTAATGATGAAGGAAGGCCATCATAACAAGGTTAAAAACTTAGAAAAGTGAATTTGACATAATAGGTCCCCTTTAAAGCAATTATCTAGTAAAATGACTTAATACCAGGGGTTTCCAAACTTTTTTTTTTTTACAGAGGACTGCATTTTGAAACATCTATGAAGCAGGAAGTGAAGTGAGTCATTCAAAATCCAGTATCTACCCATCAGGTGCTTCTGCTCTCAGTCTGACACTAGAGGGTGCACTTGTGTAGCAGGTCAAGAGACTCAGTCAAGCTCATTGTCCTGTTCTCCATGGAGGTGCCACTGTTTGGAATTCATTGCTTATCAACATCAAGTCAACCATAACATGCATAAAGAATAATCAATGTTTTCTATATCAATGTTTGAATCTTTATATTGTATGAATATCAAACATCTTTGTTATTGTGCTGGTAATGTACTTTAAAGCAGAACTAAGAGAACTTAAGCTCTCTTGTGTTATTAAACTACTCAACTGAATCCAATCTTAACATGATTTATTGATTTTCAAAGAGCCATGGTTTGTCAGGACACAAATTTGAGTCAGGCATGTGTTGTAAAGGAGGCGAGGGATTGGTGTAGTTTCTGACAGACACAGTGACACATGCTTTAAAAGGCCCAAAATACTTTTGTAACCATCATCACAGAGACTTACAAAAACATTGAACAAGGTCCAAATACTTCTGCTTTAAACCATGTAATTACACAATAGAGTGTTATACTATATAATAAATGTCTGAACTCTTACCTGGGGGTCTGGGGCTCTTGGAGATGGACCAGTGTCCTCTTCCTCCTCAGCCTGCTCTGGAGTGACCCATCAGAGGAAATCTCCACACAGACCTGTGCAGCCTGACACAGGGAAAGATGAAGGTTTGAGAAAACACTTTCTCCATTCTTCATACACTAGTCTTTTACCTTCTCTCCCAGAGGGTCGCCCTGCTGTTGCGGCCTACGAGCCTGAAAGTTAAAGAGACAGGTCGTTTCAGGAGCCTTCTAAACGTCCACATGTATGAGAGAAGACAAGGGCTCAGACTGAGAGCACCTCCCATATTCCAGACTGTAGGCCTGGGGATGACTGAGGAGAACCAGGACAGTCAGCATCCACAATCAGACCCATGTTTGAGGGGACATTTGAGTTAGAAAAAACAAGTTATAAAGGTCTAAGAAGTGATCAAATAAGGGTTCAATACTGACTGAACTCTGATTTTACAACAAGGAAGAAATCTGGGTCTGGTAAACAAGAGTTTTTTGCGCAACAGTGCTTGCGCCACTCTTATCCCTCTCGTGTCTCCTCCGCCACCCAGCTGCACCACCATCACCTCCGTGTGGTTACTAGTCTCGCGACCACACATAACGTTCGCATGCTCCTATCCAGAGTGCAGAAGCTATAGTACCGGTTTACACAGGATATCCACACCAACGGAATCCATTGCGCGATACTTTCCATACGTGTCTGCTGAGCCATCTTTGACACTGAAAAGCCCATGCCCGCTTTCTGAACTAGCGTGGAATATNCCCGTTGACTGTGTGACTGGAACCTAATCCAGTGACTGTGGGCCTTAGGCGGGGAACACTCTGGACAGTGGCCAACTGGTCACAGAGATATTCACTCTCTCATTCATTCACGAGGGGAAAGTGTTGCCCAGTTAACTTAAACATGCATGTTTTTGAAGGTAAGAATTCCAGGTACCCAGAGAAAACCCACAGTTACACGGGAAGAACATGCAAACAGAGAGGTCAAGACAAGACCCAGAGCTCTAACCACTCTGCTACTGCTTGTGCTGAGACATTTGAACAAGTATCAGCAGCACTTATTGTATAGTGCACAATATTATAATACATCATTTTTGCAAGAAAATTAATTGGAGGTAAAATCCTAATTCCAACTTTCTTTGGACTTGTCTCGGTTTAGTCAGTATCAAAAACCTTAGTATCAAAAACAAGTTTAAAATTATATTATCCTGACTGCTTTGAGTATGAATTGTGTTCTAAAGCTTTTCTTGAGCTTTCAGTGAATGAATAGTAAACTAGTTCATAAGTTGAACTTTGTATCACATCAGGCAGTTTGGTTCATTTGAAGATTGACACAAGGCAAAGATTAAACCTAAAGTATCTGCCTCACTGCTGATGCTGGACATGAGATGTTACTAAGCAGAACTCGTGCACACTTTACACTTTAAAAAACGTGTCTGTTTTAACCAATTTACTCATGTTTTAATATTATTGTATTTCATTACTAAAAACATACCTGGAGATGTTTTTTTCTTGCATTCAGCCCACAAATGTATTCTTTGCTTATTATTATTATTATTTTTTTTTTATTGACCTTTGTTTAACCAGGAAAGTCCCACTGAGATTCAGAATATGTTTTGCAGGGAGTCCTGGGTGAGGGGATTAATAGAGATAGTTTTAGTGGTAAGGAAACCGGAGTACCTTGAGAAAACCTACACAGACACGGGGAGAACATGCAGACTCCACATAGAAAGGCCCAGGCAAATTAAGGTTGTTCTAATCTGATAATTTATAAAGTACAATAGTTCAGTTGTGAATAAAAAATCCACTGTAGCCTATAGCTCACTGACATGGCACTAAACCTTTCTTTTTGATTATGATGACTGTGACTGACCTGAGAACGTGGTCAGAGTGTAGTAAGCCAAGTCTGTGAGCAGCTCCACCTCTCTCCTCCAGTCCAGCCACCGCTTGGACCCTGACAGGACCAAAACACACAAACATTACACACACACACACAGTCCTTTGCACAGGTTCACTTGTGTATGTTTCACCTGCGATCGTCTGGAAAGCCTCGTTGGCGTTGTTTCTCAGGACACTTTGGTAATATTCATCCTTCTGACTGGAGCGGATGAGCTGAGACTGGTTTGCGGGGATGAGAGGCATGTTACCCGGCTAAAGTTCGTCACATCTCCGCTGGAACAAAGTCTGGATCCGCGCGTTACGTCAGCTACAGAACAGAGCAAAAGTCTATGTGTTATTATCTGCACAAGTTCAATCATTGTCACCTTCGGATATCTTCATTTGAACGTTCTGTCATTTTAAAGTCAGGTGGAGAAATACGAGGATCCGTGTCAACAAACCAGTGGAAACAGGAAGTGATAGTCTGCTGTGGATGTGACGTTCGCCCCCGTGAGGCTGGAGGGTTTCCACGCAGGATGGACCTACCCGAGCTTTCAATAAAAAAAATAAAATAAAATAAAAAAAAAGGTTTCTATGTCTTTTAAAATATATTTTTAGACGCAAAAAGCGTGAATAATAACAATAAATCATGTTAATTACAATTGACATAAATCTAACATCAATCCCGTTATGTGGTTTAAACATGTTTTGTTGAGTTAACTGACTTGTTTAAAAGTGACGTTGGGTTGTTTCATAGATATCACACTGGGTATGGAACAGTTTCTGATGTAACTATTGAGTTGTCAGGACTGTGAGATAAAACTAAGTTAGATTATGGCCCCTGGAAACTGAACCTGATGTCTAAAATAAAATGATAAAATAATAAATAATGGCTATAACAGACTTTCAGTGTCTGAATGCAAAGGTTTCATTGGAACAAACCTGAAACCAAGCTCAAGAGCTTGTTCTGCCCAACTTGATTTTCCTAAAATGTCTGAATAAATTAAAGGAACCGTATGATTTTGATGTCAGATTTAATAAACATGACCTATATGTGTCCAAAGATACAAGGTCAACAAGTCCAAATATACTTTTATTTTTACTGAAAGTCAATGTAATTCTGAGTTATTCTTAATTAAAAAAGCAATGGACATGATGTCCCTTTGTTGATGTTTACATTTATTATCCAATCAGAAAGCAGAATGAGCCTCACATGACTCTCTTGTTTGGGTTGCCAGTTTGGTTTCTTAGAACCTGGAGTTAATTTTGAACCATGAGTCAGGAACATGTTTGAGTTTGAACTGATGTTCCACCATGACACAGACACAACTGTCTGTGATAGGCTCAGGCACTTGTTTCTACACAGTTCTCATTAGGCTCCTCCCACATTGTATTAAAAAGCATTATTTGGGAACAAACCATGACAAAGAGTCAGGTGTCTGGGAAAGTGACTTTCTGGTTATTACCCATGATTCTTAGCCAATCTTGTTCCTGATTGGTCAGCAGCTTCCAATCTTCAATGTATGGGCCACTTCACAATCTGGCAACCCATGTTCATTTGTGATTGTTATCATTCATTCATTTTCTACCGCTTAATCCCGTTAGGGGTCGCGGGTGACTGGAGCCTATCCCAGTAACTTTGGGCCTTAGGCAGGGGAACACCCTGGACAGTGGCCAACTCGTCGCAAGGTTAGACAGACAACCATTCACTCTCTCATTCACTCACAGGGAAACTTTACTGTGATGCCCAATTAACCTAAACATGCATGTTTTTGGAGTGGGAGGAAACCGGAGTACCCGGAGAAAACCCACGGTGACACGGGGAGAACATGCAAACTCCACCCAGAGAGATCGTGAGATGTTGATATGGTCCGACCCGGGAGTCGAACCCACGACCTCCTTATTGGGAAGCCAGAGCTCTAACCACTTGGCTACCGTGCACCCCCTTTGTGATTGTTATACCTTTCTAAAACCACTAGTTGTGAATCTTACATACGGTTCCTTTAATGTTTGTGTTGCTAGACCACCATCCTTCCTCAGAAGTGTCACAGGTCAAAGCCTTGACCTTGGAGAGTGTCATATATGATGTATCATCTCTGACTCCTTTGAGGAGAGTCTTACAGATGAGTGTGACAGTTTCCCATACTTACCTCTCACCATAAACCAGTAGGCCTACTTCTCAAATAGTGGGGCGCGCGCCCCTGGGGGGGCGTGATGCGATGCCAGGGGGGGCGCGTAACAGTCCACTAGATCAATAAGCTCCAGCCCTATCGGTCCTGAATCAGCGCATTTCATAAAATCTGTCCTGTTCATGCGCCTTTTCTGCCCTGCTTTGATGGTGGTGCTGGTGTCGGTACATTTCCGCGTTTGTGTCTCTCCGCTTGTGTTTGTGTGCAGCGGTCCAGGCTTCTCGCGCACCGCGCCAGACACACACAGGTGAAAAGAACGGCCCCGGCACCGCGCGCTCGCTCAACCGGGACAGAGCAGCGTCAACAAGCCCGAGGTCGTGTGTCTATGGTAAAACGCCTGATCTGCCACATCATTTCACCAACTTTACTCCACACAAACGGTACGACTCTGATTATTTGTGGAATAAACACAGCGCCGCTTTCAAAGCCTTTTCTATTCAGCCTGTGAAGCTGACTACTATGGAGGATTCAGAGTGCCACAATTCAATATATAAATACACCATTAAATCCTTAATTAAAAATTTCATTAAATAAATATATTTTGAAATAAATAAACAAATAAATAATTAAATGTACAATAAAATGAATAAATAATTTACATAATTAATTAAATGCTGAATTGTACAAATAAATAATTAGATAAATACTGAAATAAATAATTAAATGTGGCAATAATTAAACAAATAAACGTGTCAATAAATCTAAAAAAATAAACTTAATTTATTTCCCTTTTTCCATTTCATGATGTGCAGCAATCTTAACTAAATCTGTCAGTCTCAGTCCTTTTCATTCAATGGGTGGACTTCCTCAGCATTAGATCATTCTGTGCGGGGTTTTCTCTCATGAACTTGCTGATGTGAGTAACTTGTCTGCCCCCTGATGTCTGCCCCCTGAGGTCTGCCCCCTGAGGTCTGCCCCCTGAGGGAGGGGGAAGTGGGCTTTCATTAGACATACGTAAGAATCGTTTCAGCTCTGACCTTGATTCTGGACATGACACTCTGCATCAGGGTGTCTCATTTTCGTCAAATCGTCAGCTAAGAAAATAGTTTATAACTTTTGATCATTTAAAGGGATATAGGGCTCTTACATTCACCAGCCCAGATATCTGTTATTTTCACGAAAAACTATACAATCCGCACGGTTAAAGACGGACACGCTGAGCTAGACCGATCGCATCGCGGCAGCAAACCAATCACAGCACACCATTCCGCCATGTTTACCGACGGAGATACTACGGCTAATTTATTGGATTACTTTGACTTTAAAAACGTGCGAAGAGAAAAGACGTGTGCATTTTTAAATTTAAAAGATGTTTATGCTTTTTTCCCACTGGATTTATAAAAACTCTGCTACTTTCAGGTTCAACACTTCGGCCAATCAGATTCTATCCAGATAACCAGGTATGATTGGCCTGCAAGAAAGCTTTATTTTCACGTCAGGTTCTGGTCCAGATAACAAGAGTATATTTGCATTAAAAAAAAAATTTACAACTTCAAAATATATCAGTATAAAAGTAAATATATTCAAACAACTTCAGGTGTTTTCACAAAGCTGGTTTTCTGGTTGTTGTTTTTTTAATTATTGCCACTTTTAGAGCTGTATTGCTTTGTTGAAATTTTAATTTCTTCTGTAAAACTATAAAAGTGTGTCATATTGAACCATTCATTTTATTTTTTTCTTGTAGTGGACCCTATACCCAGTGTTGGAAAGAATACTTTGGAAATGTATACATTAACAGAATACTGAATACCTGTGTTAAATGTATTTTGTCATGTATTCTGTTACCAACTAAATCATAGTATGAATTCTGAAGATTTTCACACTGATTTACATTATTTATAGGTTCAAAACATGACATAAACTGTTTGTTTTTCTTAAGATAACATTTATCATTAGAAAATTAAAATAGTGCACAAGCTTCATTATTACTCTCACTAGTTCTGAAAAGTTCAAACTCTACATTGTGTTGAAATACTCTTCAGATATTTTATAAAGTAACTGTATTCTGTAAACCACCAAAGTCTCTGTAACTAAATACATTCATATATTTCTGAATATGTATTTTTGATACTATAGTATTTAGTTACACCACTGCCCATGACCTAAACCCAACACTTTACTGCTGTAATACATAAAGATAATATTTTTACCAAAAGGAGATGCCTCAGAAGCATTTAATGACAGGTCAACAAACAGTATGGCCATACCAGCATGCCAAAGCCTGATCCCGTCAGATCTCAGAAGCTAAGCAGGGTTGGGCTCGGATGGGAGACCGTGGAGGAACCTCAGGTGCCACAGTGGGGCAACAGAGGAGCAACTCGTTGTTGTGTCCTTAGCCAAGACGCTTCACCCACATTGCCTAGTATAGTTCTGGTGTGTGTATGAATGGTTGGTGGTGGTCGGAGGGCCGATGGCGCAAAATGGCAACCTCGCTTTCGTCAGTCTGCCCCAGGGAAGCTTTGGCTACAATAGTAGCTTACCACCACCCAGTATGGAATGAATGAATAATGTAGAATGTGAAGCGTCTTTGGGTGTCTTGAAAAGCGCTGTATAAATCCAATGCATTATTATTATTATTATTATTATTATCAATTTACATCAACATTAAAATACACAAGAAGAAAGACAACAGTGCAAAACACATGGTTTTATTTCTCACATTCATTTGGATAAATAATATCAAAGCAAAACACAAGTGAGTGAAGTAAACTATAAAAAATGTACAATCTATTTTCAGAGTATAAACAGCCCCTGGCCTGGTTGTGGTCTCAGGCTCATTGGGGTCAGAATGTCAGACTCTCACTGTAATATCATCATTGTGTCACCACTGTTACAATCACTTACATTTTGTTCATCTAAAAGTGTGTGCTTTACCCAGACAATGACAGAAAAAGTGTGGTGTGTAAAGTAATACACTCATCACTTTTTACAAACGTTTGTCTAGTAACTTATGGAGCACAACGTTAAAACAGAAACAGATGCACACTAAACTCACACCAGAACATTGCTTCTTTCATTTCATATTCACTTCTTTAAAACTGTCTTACAAAAGCTGTACATTTATTTACAACTATTTTACACCGAGGACAGCTCCAGCTCAGTCATGTGACCAGTGTGGACTTTAACTAGGCCCAAATAACAATAAGAATGCATTTTGTGTTGACTTTTAAAAAAGTCTGTGTTTCTACATGCAGCCCTTGATGAATACAGTTTGGACCGCCCTTGTAGACCTATGACATAAACAAGGTCAGGTTTGAACAGACAGCACTAGTGTTGCATGTACACAGCAAAAACAAGCTACAACTCCTTAGTTCTAGAATGTCTTCTTTCTTCCTCGCTTGTTCTGAATTTTCACACATTTGACACATTTTTATTTAAAGACATAGATTATTTTTCTTATTTTAAAACAAGACAAGTTACTTTAAGTCAAAAGTGGATTAAAGCAACATTTCAAACCTCTTTGGCAAATGTTTTCTTATTTTAAGCAACTGTTTTTTGCCAGTCAGAATTTAAGTTTGTATGTTTGTTTTTTATAATTTGGTAGATTAATATGTATGATAAATGATTTACATGAATCAAGAACAAGTTTGAGAAGGAAGGTTTCAGAAAATGTTGAAAATAATGGGTAATGGAGCATGTTCTAAACTGATGACATTTACAGATTTCATTGGCAGCCTGTTACAATAGAGAAGGTCTAGTTTAGTGTCTAGGTCTAGTGTCTAGGTTTAGGTCTAGGTCTAGTGTTCTAGCCTTAATACTAGAAAATTGTTACACTGGGATGAAATTTGCAAAATGTTTTCCAAAATCTTATAAACTTCAATTTGTTTTAGTGAAATAAGTATTTGATTAGGTCATCAGGACTTAAAGGGGTCCTATTGTGTTTTTTAATATATTTTGTAACATATGCAGATCAGTAATTTACCTTTTGTTCATTGTAAAACACAACGTTGATCTAAAACAACTTAAAACAGAAACAGCTCTACTGACTTCCTGTTCAAAACTGCAGAACTGATAAGCCCCGCCTCTTCATTTTAAAATGTAACTGTAAAAAGCAACAGATTTTTAAAAACTATTTTTTATTGTTGGAAAGTGGATATAATGGGACAGTTTTGAATCATATGTGCTTCACTTTGAGTGTTAATCTGTTGAATTATCACAAGTAAATACAGACAAGTGGGAGGGGATAGGTGGTAGGTGAGAACAGGGATTTCTGAGACACTTGAGCTGCAGCTGAAGAACAATACAAGATTACTCAAACATTCATTTTCTATCGCTTAATCCATTAGGGTCGGGTGACTGGGGCCTATCCAGTGATTGGGCTAGCGGGAACACTGGACGTGGCCACGCCGAGGGTAGACAGACACATTACTTCTCATTACTCACTAAGGAAATACATGAAAAACCTAAAATGCATTCATGAAAAAAAAGAAAACCACGTGACAGAGAACATCAAACTCACCAAGAGATGAGATGTTGATATATCTGACCGGAGAACCACACCTATTGGAACAGATTTCTCAAATATAACTTTTTTTTTTTTTATTTAATTTATTTCAAGGACAGTGCATATTAATCAACATTTCTGTAAATATGCCAGAATTAGCCAGAGGCTATTCTGCTATTTCATCTGTAGTCCTGTGACAGTGAAACCTGTCGACCTAAAACAAAAATAAAACTCAATACAGGTAAAGTATATACGTTGTACAGTAAAGCATAATCATTGTCAAAATTATGTACACTATTTACATTACATACACACAATCACTCAACAACACATCGAAGTCAATACACATTTTAGAGACAATCACACACACAGACACATGGCAAGAGGCCAGCAGGGGGCAGCGAGAGCAGGGATGTCAATGATCACAGGTTTGATTTGAAATGAGCCATTGTTTTAAGTGCAGTTTAAATAAGTGATAGGTGTTAGCATTTCTAATGGTTGTGGGAGTGAGGTTCCATTCGGAGGTTGCACGGACAGAAAATGCAGTATGGCCAAAAGTACTTTTTCTGAGAGGGATGTTACAATCCCCTCTCGCTGCTCCTCTGGTTCTACTGTGGCTGCTAGATCTGAGGTTGATAAATTGACTGAGCGGAGGAGAAGATAGACCATGAATTATTTTATAGACTAAGCAGAGATTGGAATATTTGACCATGTTTTCCAGACTAAGTAAGCAGTGTTTGTGTAGAATTGGACAGTGGTGGAAATGGTTTGGTTTTATGTCCAGGATTTTAACAGATCGTTTGTACAGTGATTGCAGAGGTTTTATTGTGGTGGAGTTTGCCAAAGACCAGACAGGTAAACAGTATGTTATGTGTGACAGAATCATGGAGTGTAAGAACATAGTGGCAGCTTGTATTGACATTTGGTGACGGATGTGTTTGAAGTTTCTAATACTGAATTTAATACGGTTACAGACTTTATTGATATGTGATTTGAATGATAAATTGGAGTCAATTAAAAATACCGAGATATTTGTATTCTGGAACAACTTGCAGTCTCTCTCCTGAAACAGAAGAATTTGTGTTCTTGTAATATTTGTTATTCTTGTGGGACCACATACCATTTGTGTTAGGTCATATTTGTCTGTAATTTGTTTCAGTTTTTTCCTAATAGATTTATCTTCCCAATTTAAATTCAAGTCCCCCATTATAATAACTTCCTTTTCGAGATTGCATTCTTTAATCATTTTTTCAAAATTGTCATAGAAGCCATCGTCAGCTGATGGGGGTCGATAGAGCACAACAATTTCAAAAGACATTTGTGGTGACAGTGACACCTTCAGACCCAGGAATTCAAGTTGTGTGCCAGTAGAAAACTGTATTGGATGACATTTTAATGAGCTTTTAACATACGCCATGACCCCTCCTCCCTTTTTAGAATTTCCCCGATCCCTCCTATAGAGATCATAACCAGAGATATTCAACGCTGTAGTCGGAGCGTTAGAGTTAAGCCAAGTCTCAGAAAAGCACAAGATATCAAGATTAGAATCTAGTAACAAATGTTCAATCTGTTCGCTTTTGGATAAAAAGCTTCTTATGTTCAGATGGCCAATTAGTAGACCCTTTGGTTTAGCCTTTGGGTCCCACACAGTCCGAGAATGATTGACAGTTTGAAATGTCGCCCACTTCCGTTTTTTTGCTATTCCTGGATTTAGCCTAACTTTGAGTAAACTAATGATGAAGGAAGGCCATCATAACAAGGTTAAAAACTTAGAAAAGTGAATTTGACATAATAGGTCCCCTTTAAAGCAATTATCTAGTAAAATGACTTAATACCAGGGGTTTCCAAACTTTTTTTTTTACAGAGGACTGCATTTTGAAACATCTATGAAGCAGGAAGTGAAGTGAGTCATTCAAAATCCAGTATCTACCCATCAGGTGCTTCTGCTCTCAGTCTGACACTAGAGGGTGCACTTGTGTAGCAGGTCAAGAGACTCAGTCAAGCTCATTGTCCTGTTCTCCATGGAGGTGCCACTGTTTGGAATTCATTGCTTATCAACATCAAGTCAACCATAACATGCATAAAGAATAATCAATGTTTTCTATATCAATGTTTGAATCTTTATATTGTATGAATATCAAACATCTTTGTTATTGTGCTGGTAATGTACTTTAAAGCAGAACTAAGAGAACTTAAGCTCTCTTGTGTTATTAAACTAGTCAACTGAATCCAATCTTAACATGATTTATTGATTTTCAAAGAGCCATGGTTTGTCAGGACACAAATTTGAGTCAGGCATGTGTTGTAAAGGAGGCGAGGGATTGGTGTAGTTTCTGACAGACACAGTGACACATGCTTTAAAAGGCCCAAAATACTTTTGTAACCATCATCACAGAGACTTACAAAAACATTGAACAAGGTCCAAATACTTCGCTTTAAACCATGTAATTACACAATAGAGTGTTATACTATATAATAAATGTCTGAACTCTTACCTGGGGTCTGGGGCTCTCTGGAGATGGACCAGTCCCACGTGTCCTTCCTCCTCAGCCTGCTCTGGAGTGACCCATCAGAGGAAATCTCCACACAGACCTGTGCAGCCTGACACAGGGAAAGAACATGAAGGTTTGAGAAAAACACTTTCTCCATTCTTCATATCACACTAGTCTTTTACCTTCTCTCCCAGAGGGTCGCCCTGCTGTTGCGGCCTACGAGCCTGAAAGTTAAAGAGACAGGTCGTTTCAGGAGCCTTCTAAACGTCCACATGTATGAGAGAAGACAAGGGCTCAGACTGAGAGCACCTCCCATATTCCAGACTGTAGGCCTGGGGATGACTGAGGAGAACCAGGACAGTCAGCATCCACAATCAGACCCATGTTTGAGGGGACATTTGAGTTAGAAAAAACAAGTTATAAAGGTCTAAGAAGTGATCAAATAAGGGTTCAATAAAACTGACTGAACTCTGTCATACAAGGAGAATCTGGGTGTAAAACAAGAGTCTTTTTTGTTGAGTTAGACTTGATCTAATCCAGAGCCGTTGACCTTGTTTATTATCTATGAACTCTAAAGGCACATAGAAACTAAACGTTAAAGGTGAGGTCGCTGATTTTGACACTGCAAACACAGTTTAGGTATTAAATCTCATAAATCGTCTGATGTGGAGGTGAAGAAGAACAATAGAAGCCTCCTCCTCCTCTCCATTGTCCACTCACAAATGTTTCCACTGAAAAGACTGATTCATTTGGGTTCAGGAGCAGGACCACTCCGACCTTCTCTCCAGTACCACACCTTGTTTTCTGACTTATTACTCTGGAAATAGTGGCAAGCTCAAATTTCCAACTCATTGTGTTTGAAATAGAGATTTGATTCTATTTTGACTGTCTGAAAATAAGATTTGCGTATGAATAATAGTTTTAGCAAAACAATTCACTTTGCTCTTTTATTGTCAAAATACGCCTAATTAAAAACATAAATCTAACTTCATTTAAGCATTTATTAACTCTATTCATTTAAAGATGATCACTTATTACAGTGTATGTTTCAGTCCTGATTTCATTTCACTTTAGAGCTTGTTAAGTCTGGTTTAAATCTAGTTTAATGCAGAGATTCTCACGGTTCAGATTTGGTTATGTGGTTTAACGCTGGTTTTGTACAACTATTTAGTTATTATCACTAAAAAAACGATTCTAATGCTGTGAATATTTGGCACAACCTCATGTCAAAAGTAATAATAGGCCTTTTCCCACTGTAGGAACCTTTTTCAGTCCCTAGTACTTTTTTTAGTTCCAGTCCCCATTATAGGCGTGTTCACACAGAGCAGGAACTATGGACTGGGGCCACACTTTAGGGACTTTTTTAGCTCCTGCTTTGGGGCAGGTACTTTCCAGTCAGACCAACAACCTTTTGGTGACATAATCACTTTTACAACGCTAACTTTGTTGGAAACATGTTTTATATGTTCTCACATTTAGCTTACCTTTCCTTAATCTTAAGAAAAATAACTTTGAGCAATGATTAAAGCAGTGACTCCCAAAATATAGTCATTTAGTTTGTAAAAATTATAAGCAATTACAGTAAATACCAGTCATTTTATTTAGTTGTTAATTCGAATAATGTTTTTACTTTTTGCTAATCGTAATTTTATGTGGAATCGAAAAAGACAACTTTTATTTTACTAGCACCAATAAATAGCTTTTTGAAATGTTCCAGACTTTACAGATGCTAATACTAAAGCCAGTGAGATCCACTTTCAGGAACTGCTGCTGTGTGAACACGAACATGGGAAAAGGGTAGTTCCTCTGACTAAACAGGAACTGTAGGAATGTTGGGACCAGTTCTTGGTACTTTCATGTGGGAAAACGCCTAATGTATTGTGCCTCAGCCGGCCCAGAAGCCATTATCCTGGGTCAAATCTGGCCCTGTCATAGACCTTAGAGTGGAAAACACAAAGTTTACTCATCTCCAACTAAAAAAGTGACTTACTCCAACTTTAAACTGTAAATGGTCACTAGAACAAACTCCAAACCCATTTCAAACCTTCTGAATCTCTTAGCTACAAAGATGTGATGAACGACTTGAATTTCAAAATATTAAGATGACATCACGTCCATCTTATAAAAACTTCACTCCCTGCAGCCTGGATCCTGAACCTCTCCTCTAGATTTTTCAAACCAACTACAACTTATTGAGAGCCATTCAAACCTTTGATTTTTAGAACTTCTTGTTTCATAGTCTTGGGTTTCTTCTGCATGTACCTACTTCTAGTATTGACATTTGCTGAGTGTTATCAAAGTAGGAGTGGTCTAACGCTGATTTGATGACGACGTCTAGAGTGTCCCTGATTGGTTAAAGTGCCTCTGTTACAACTCTCCTCTACAATGATTGGTCTTAATGGCACTTTTTTATACTCTGCCAGCCTGCATGTTCAAATGTGACAAGAGAAACTTAAACATGACATTTAATAACCTGTTTTTAAGCACCTACTTCAAAAGAACTGGATTTAAATGCTAGCACAGTTTGCAGTAGAATGGTGAAATGGTCAATGTTCACCTTCCTAAAGAAGATGTCTCTACAATAAACTGTGTACACTGCAGTAGAAAAATGTGTTTTGTAGAAAAACAAGTGAAAAACAAAAAGTGAAAAGGCAAATTTCTCTGGCTTTATTGGAGCCAGGCTCAGCTCAGTGTTGTTGTTGTTGTTGTTGTTGTCGCTGGGTTAGATCCTCTGAAGTCCAGTGTTTGTACGAGGCATTGTTTGGAGTTGGAGAACTGAACCATGGTAGAAGCATCTTAAAGGAGGTTGATGGCTGATGTTTGGATTGAGTTTGGAAACAGATGGTGAAGAATTGAAGAAGAGCCTTGGCTGACGACTGAAGTAGACACAATGGTTCTTTGGGGTTGAAAACTGAAAATACAAAAAAACATGACTTTATTCACAATACTAAATACACAATACCAAATATCAAATCATATAAGAGCAGGCTTTCAAATGAAAGTACATCTACATGTCACTGTGTCAAAAATCAAATGAATAGAACTTGTTATCAAACTTACTGTGCAGGTGTATCATGGATTTGCCAGGAATTGTCTCTGACAGTGAATGTCCTGATTTGATCTGTAAAATAAAGATTACAATGTAATGTACAACACACATTTGTGTACAAGGGAAAAAGACAAGTGTAATGATTGAACCTAACAGAACACAAAAGTGCACATGAAATCAACAAGACCATATTTTATTACCTTTTGGGTGGAGTGAGGTAGAGCCATGCTGGTTTCAATTGGAGAGCTGAACGAAACTGATGTGTGGGACAAAAAACACTGATGTTGAAGAAGAGCTCTGGTAGATGGTCAGAGGCTGTAACAAAATGAAAGTATACTGAAAATTCACTGTATCAAGATGAAATGATTGTTTTTCTCTTCTTTAAACTTACTCTGCAGGAGCAGCAGCTTTTCCACAGATGATGCCAGTGATGGTGAATGTTCTTCATGGACCAGATCCATTGTGGCTTTCTTCTTGTGCTCTTTCTTTAGAAGAGAGGAAAAAACAATGTTCTGATCCTTTTCAAACAAACACATGTTCTTTTACAGTCAAACTAAAATCACTTACAAAGAGCAAATGGTGGATGAAAACCATAAGTGAGCTTTTGTAGTCTTGGTGAAGTTAGATGGTTGATGTTTAACCTTTATTTCTAAACTGAATTTGGAGACACAGATGTGAAGGCTCTGGCTTATGTTAGGGTTGTGTTGAAGTCGACAGACTGGCTCTTTGGATTGGAGTTGTCATAAACTGCAAACTGAAGAGGACATGCATTACTTTATGTGCAAAATACAGAATACCAAAATTATCGGTTTAAAAACAATGTGACTAAAAATAACACCTTTTTTGGCTGAGGTTCATGGTTGACATGGTGAGGGGAAGAAGTCTTACAGGTCTCTGGATCTCTCTTAAAGACTGCAGTAATTAAATAAGAGTACAATGCTTTTTAAAGGTGGCCTCATCAAATGAATTTGACTTCATCTTAAACTCACTATGCAAATGCAGCTTCATTAAATTAAATGTATTAAAAATGTCATTAGTCATAATTTGTTTTACCTTTTCTATTTTGTGAAGACAAGGACATGCTGGTTGGACTTGGTGAGCCGAACAACACCTGAGAATAAATCGATGTATCGGACAAAGACGGGGCTGTGACGTCGTCTTGGCTGATGTCAGGGTCGTGAAGTTTCAGGAACTGGATCTTGGGCTGGCGAGCTTCTCATCTGTAATTAGAATGCAGTAAATGTTTGCACATTTCAAACTGACATAAGATGATACACTTTTGAAATACTTACATTGTGGTGAAGAGAATACACACATTAAAATCTGTTTTAACCTAGGGCTGCTAGTTATATAACAAAACGTAATATGTAAGAACAACATTAAATTAGTGTCCCTGTAGTTGCTGCTGGTGGTAGGCTGGGACACTGAGAGAGTGAGAAGAATAAGGTCCCTGTAGATGGTGATGTTAGGCTGGGACACTGAGAGAGTGAGAAGAATAAGGTCCCTGTAGATGGTGATGTTAGGCTGGGACACTGAGAGTGAGGAGGTAAAGGTCCCTGTAGATGGTGATGTTAGGCTGGGACACTGAGAGTGAGGAGGTAAAGGTCCTGTAGATGGTGATGTTAGGCTGGGACACTGAGAGAGTGAGGAGGTAAGGTCCCTGTAGATGGTGATGTTAGGCTGGGACACTGGCTGAGAGAGTGAGAAGAATAAGGTCCCTGTAGATGGTGATGTTAGGCTGGGACACTGAGAGAGTGAAGGAGGTAAAGGTCCCTGTAGATGGTGATGTTAAGCTGGGAGACTGGCTGAGAGAGTGAAGAGGATATGGTCCCTGTAGATGGTGATGTTAGGCTGGGACACAGAGTGAGGAGGTAAAGGTCCCTGTAGATGGTGATGTTAGGCTGGGACACTGAGAGTGAGGAGGTAAAGGTCCCTGTAGATGGTGATGTTAGGCTGGGACACTGGCTGAGAGAGTGAGCAGGTAAAGGTCCCTGTAGGTGGTGATGTTAGGCTGGGACACTGAGAGTGAGGAGGTAAAGGTCCCTGTAGATGGTGATGTTAGGCTGGGACACTGGCTGAGAGAGTGAGGAGGTAAAGGTCCCTGTAGATGGTGATGTTAGGCTGGGACACTGAGAGTGAGGAGGTAAAGGTCCCTGTAGATGGTGATGTTAGGCTGGGACACTGAGAGTGAGGAGGTAAAGGTCCCGGTAGATGGTGATGTTAGGCTGGGACACTGAGAGTGAGGAGGTAAAGGTCCCTGTAGATGGTGATGTTAGGCTGGGACACTGAGAGTGAGGAGGAAAAGGTCCCTGTAGATGGTGATGTTAGGCTGGGACACTGGCTGATAGAGTGAGGAGGCAAAGGTCCCTGTAGATGGTGATGTTAGGCTGGGACACTGAGAGTGAGGAGGAAAAGGTCCCTGTAGATGGTGATGTTAGGCTGGGACACTGAGAGTGAGGAGGTAAAGGTTACTGTAGATGGTGATGTTAGGCTGGGACACTGAGAGTGAGGAGGTAAAGGTCCTGTAGATGGTGATGTTAGGCTGGGACACTGAGAGTGAGGAGGTAAAGGTCCCTGTAGATGGTGATGTTAGGCTGGGACACTGAGAGTGAGGAGGTAAAGGTTCCTGTAGATGGTGATGTTAGGCTGGGACACTGAGAGTGAGGAGGTAAAGGTCCCTGTAGATGGTGATGTTAGGCTGGGACACTGAGAGTGAGGAGGTAAAGGTCCCTGTAGATGGTGATGTTAGGCTGGGACACTGAGAGTGAGGAGGTAAAGGTCCCTGTAGATGGTGATGTTAGGCTGGGACACTGAGAGTGAGGAGGAAAAGGTCCCTGTAGATGGTGATGTTAGGCTGGGACACTGGCTGAGAGTGAAGAGGATAAGGTCCCTGTAGATGGTGATGTTAGGCTGGGACACAAGGATGACTTGATTTTGGACACAAAAGATGTTAAGTGTGTCTTTGCTGTAAAGGCTAATGTTAGAGACATGTTTGCAAGAAAATGGCTCGCCCGTGAAGATGTGGAGGTAAAGTTCGGGCAATGGCCACATAAATAATGGTGATTGTTACTTTACTTTACAGGAAGCACTTGTGGATGGAGGCTGGTTTTGTAATTTACATTGAAAGCTGCAAAATACACAAAGCACAAATACATTAAACACCACACAATGAATAAAAAAGTGGAACAGTTACACACAAAAAACTAAATAAAAAAAGGACACACTAAAATATACTACAGAGTCTCTGCCCTTTGCTCTTAAACATAGAGTCCAAGGCCTTTGTGCTCAAAATACAGAGTCCATGGCTATTTGTGCTCAAAATACTGAGTTCATGGCCATTTGTGCTCAAAATACAGAGTCCATGGCCATTTGTGCTCAAAATACTGAGTCCATGGCCATTTGTTCTCAAAATACTGAGTCCATGGCCATTTGTGCTCAAAATAATGAGTTTATGGCCGTTTGTGCTCAAAATAAAGAGTCTTTGGACATTTTTTTTGCAAGATATTGAGTCTAGGGTCAATTGCGCTCAAACAATAGAGTCTTAGACCCTTTGCTCTGGGAGTACAGAGTAGAGTCACTAAGTCCACGTTGAGAGGAGTCAGCTGAGGTGGCTTGGGCATCTAGTCTGGATGTCTCATTGCAGGTGACATGGAGATGTTCATATTGAGGTCCTTGCAGAGGAGTCGGGAGGTGAAGGAAGGTTGGCAGTTCCAGCTGAGACAGCGGCACCGACACTGCGTTGGAAATGACTGGATGACTTGCAGGTAGGCTACCATCTGCAGCACCCTGTCGGGCTTAGGTCTATGAAACAGGGGCGCAGGCTCAACCTTCACCTTTGGGACAAGAGGAACAGTGTCAGAACTGGTGGCAGCCACCTCAGCAGAAGCAAGCTTAGGAATGTTAGCAGAACAGGTAAGCTTAGCAGCAAAGCAGCAGAAGCAAAAGAAAGCTAACGGAGCTTAGCAGAAGTTAGAGCAGCAAAAGCAAGTTAAGGAACTAAGCAGCAGGAGCTAGAGCAGCAGAAGCAATCTTAGGACGCTTAGCAGGCGGGGCAAGAGCAGTAGAAGCTACGTTAGGGAGCTTAGCAGAAGGGGCAAGCTTAGGGGCAGGAACAACAGAAGCAATCCTAGGGATCTTAAGCAGGGGCGAGCTTAGCAGAAGGGGCAAGCTTAAGGGCCGGAGCAGTAGAAGCAAGCTTAGGGATTTTAAAATCAGCGGCAATCTTACCAGCAGGGGCAAGCTTAGCAGCAGGGGCAAACTTGGGAGCAGGGGCAAGAGCAGCAGAAGCAAGCTTAGGGATCTTAAAAGCAGGTGGAAGCTTAAGAATGGGGGCAAACATAAAAGCAGGGGTTAGAGCACCCGAAGCAAGCTTAAGGCACTTAGCAGCAGGGGCAAGCTTAGCAGCACAGGCAGGAGCAGCGGCATCAAGCTTGGGACGCTTAGCAGCAGGGGCACAAGCAGAAGAAGCAAGCTTAGAGCGCTTAGCAGCAGAGGCACTAGCAGAAGAAGCAGGCTTAGAGTGCTTAGCAGCAGGGGCACTAGCAGAAGAAGCAAGCTTAGTGCTTAGCAGCACAGGCAGGAGCAGCGGCAGCAAGCTTAGGCAGCTTAGCAGCAGGGTGGAAGCAGCAGAAGCAGGATTAGGGGGCTTAACAGCAGGGGCAATAACACCAAAAGCAGGGTTAGGGGGCGTAACAGCAGGGGCAAAAGCAGCAGAAGCAGGATTAGGGGCTTAGCATAAAAAATAAAATCAGGAGAAATAGGCTTGGAGAGCCAAACAGCAGGGCCAAAAGTAGCAGAAGCAGGGTTAGAGCGCGTAACAGCAGGGATAAAAGTAGCAGAAGCAGGGTTAGGACGCGTAACAGCAGGGCCAAAAGCAGCAGAAGCAGGGTTAGGGCGCGTAACAGCAGGGATAAAAGCAGCAGAAGCAGGGTTAGGGAGCATAACAGCAGGGCCAAAAGCAGCAGAAGCAGGGTTAGGGGGCTTAACAGCAGGGGCAAAAGCAGCAGAAGCAGGGTTAGGGCGCGTAACAGCAGGGCCAAAAGTAGCAGAAACAGGGTTAGGACGCGTAACAGCAGGGCCAAAAGCAGCAGAAGCAGGGTTAGAGCGCGTAACAGCAGGGCCAAAAGCAGCAGAAGCAGGGTTAGGGAGCATAACAGCAGGGCCAAAAGCAGCAGAAGCATGGTTAGGGAGCATAACAGCAGGGCCAAAAGCAGCAGAAGCAGGGTTAGGGAGCATAACAGCAGGGCCAAAAGCAGCAGAAGCAGGGTTAGGGAGCATAACAGCAGGGCCAAAAGCAGCAGAAGCATGGTTAGGGAGCATAACAGCAGGGCCAAAAGCAGCAGAAGCAGGGTTAGGGAGCATAACAGCAGGGCCAAAAGCAGCAGAAGCAGGGTTAGGGCGCGTAACAGCAGGGATAAAAGCAGCAGAAGCAGGATTAGGGGGCTTAACAGCAGGGGCAAAAGCAGCAGAAGCAGGGTTAGGGCGCGTAACAGCAGGGATAAAAGTAGCAGAAGCAGGGTTAGGACGCGTAACAGCAGGGCCAGAAGCAGCAGAAGCAGGGTTAGGGCGCATAACAGCAGGGCCAAAAGCAGCAGAAGCAGGATTAGTGAGCATAACAGCAGGGCCAAAAGCAGCAGAAGCAGGGTTAGTGAGCATAACAGCAGGGCCAAAAGCAGCAGAAGCAGGGTTAGAGTGTGTAACAGCAGGGCCAAAAGCAGCAGAAGCAGGGTTAGTGAGCATAACAGCAGGGCCAAAAGCAGCAGAAGCAGGGTTAGGGCGCGTAACAGCAGGGCCAAAGACAGCAGAAGCAGGGTTAGGGAGCATAACAGCAGGGCCAAAAGCAGCAGAAGCAGGGTTAGGGCTTGGAACAGCAGGGACAAAAGCAGCAGAAGCAGGGTTAGGGCGCATAACAGCAGGGCCAAAAGCAGCAGAAGCAGGGTTAGGGCGCGTAACAGCAGGGCCAAAAGCAGCAGAAGCAGGGTTAGGGCGCGTAACAGCAGGACCAAAAGCAGCAAAAGCAGGGTTAGGGCGCGTAACAGCAGGGCCAAAAGCAGCAGAAGCATGGTTAGGGAGCATAACAGCAGGGACAAAAGCAGCAGAAGCAGGGTTAGGGAGTTCAGCAGCAGGGGTTAGAGCAGCAGGAGCAAGCCTGCGACGCTTAGCAGCAGAGGCAGTGCGTTTGTGAGCCTGACGAGCCTGCTTTGCAAAGGTATAGCCAGGAGGAGGAATGAGCATTAGTCTGTTAGAGGGAGCAGAGGGGGGCTGAGAGGACATGGCATAAGTGGCCATGGTAAATGTGTGTGTGAGTGTAAATGTGTGTGAGTGTGAGTGTGTGGACTTAGGCCCAGAGGCCCAGAGGCTGTGCAGGAGGTCCGAGGGTCTGCAGAAACACTGGGCCAAGAATCACACAGATCTGTGGAGAAGAACACACTGAGTCAGACAATGTGATATTAAAGTCTTTTTCAACACTTTATTTCATCAACTCAGAGCCAACACCAGTTTGTTATTACCGACCTTAACAAAGTTTGGAGGCACTTCATCAAATCAAACACCTGACAAAACTCCATTAAGCATCCAACTGTATGTTTAGTTCCAATTCAACGTAGTAGTACAGTTAGGGCTGGGCCATATTGACAAAAATGAATATCTCGATTATTTTTGGGCAAATCTCGATAACGATATTTGGACGATATTTTGTCAGTTCAACATAAATGTGTTCAACTCTTTGTTCAAATGAGTTACACTGCAAAAACGACAACTTGAAATATTATAAAAAGTTACAAAGTGATTGAATGATGTGTTTATTGTGATTTGAGCTAGTTTGACTGTCTTAAATAAAGCAGAACAAGTCAATGTAGTTATTATTTAAAGAACACAAGATTGTTTTTTTCATAATTTCACGTTAGTGTGTATTTTTCTTTATGTAAAACGAGATATTTTGTACTTGTTCTGTCAGCAATCAGGTTCAAACAAATCAAAATCTACTCAAAACATGCAAAATACTTCTAATTCTAGGCACATAGTCCCTTGTTTCTCATTTATGATGCTCATTTTTTCTACTGTTTTTAATTATCAGACAAATATTTGCCAAATCACAAAAGTTCATGATAAACTAATTTAATTTTTATTTTAAATTTGCTCTTTTGTAGCATGTTTTTACTGCACGATATACTCGATATTACATTTTTGCATATCTTCAAAACAGCATTCACCATATTTTCTAAAATTCGATATATTGCCCAGCTCTAAGTAATGTAATGTAAACATAATATTAAATAAAAAATAAAAAAAGTAATATGCCCATATGTATTTTGTTGAGTGTCACAAGAACAAAGTAGTTTCTTGTGAGTCTTGATTAGGATCATGTCTAAAAGAGTTCACATTTCAACAACAGTGTGGTATTTACTTCCTGACTGAGAAATGACAGAACAATCAACCCTTAACTGCACAAAAATGACCAAACAGAGCTATGGGAGGAAACTAATTCTGTTAGTAAGCACAAATATTTAGTTTTCAGCTTTGTTGAAAAAAACGACTGAAATTGTATTGATTTGTTTTATGACTCTGACAATAATAAAGACATGTCTCAATGTGTCTGACTGTCCAGTGTTTTATTTGAATCACATTATTTTATGTTTATAGCAATAGTTCAAATAAAGTAAACCAATAGGTTTGCAAAATGTAAATGTCACTAAATGTACCAGTATCACATTAGTGATCACTACAAGAACCACCAAAGGTAAGAGACTATATTTATACTAAACACAGAGGTAAGTATCTCTTTAGCCACCACATGTTGTACCAAGTACCACTACCGCTACCATGAAGTACCAGTGATAAGATCACACAATGTACCATGAAGTGCCAGCCTTTCTACCTATTATTATAAAGTGTTACTTAAAGACTTTTCTGAGGGCCTTTTGACTGAAGTGCACAACACAACAGTCTAAACTTGGACTTGTACAACACTGACCCAAAATAAAACGCTACAAACTTTACTAATAAAAACAAATGTCATTCCAGTATGAAACCAGAATTAAACTGGGACTAGACCAGATGAAATCCTATAATCCAACCAGTTCTACACAACTGGACCAGGACTAAAACAGTATTCACTCAGAAATAAACCAGTATTCTAAAGATGAACAAATATATGTTTGAATATTTGGAAGCTGGGAAGAGGGCTGGATCAGATGGTTTGGAGGGCCAGGCCTTATGTTTAATAGGCCTACTGTAGGCCTTGGGATCAGTTCAAGTCAGGCTGTGTCTTATATTAATGTAACACATAGTCTCAAATGTCATGTCTACAAAATAGCTATGCAGATTAGTCCTGATCAAATGAGATTTGTAATATGACAATTAAAGTAGAAGTGCTCTTGTAATGCTACATTGACAATATTTGCTGTGATAATGAGCTCAAAGTGCGTGTTTTGTGACTTTGGCCCGTGGATATGGTCACAGTAGTCTCTGTTTTAGGCTCGTTAGTTCTGGTCAGTAGCGTGTTAGCAGCTGCAGCTCTAGGTCTAATGAAGCACAAAAACACACATTTCTTTGAGTAAACTTACAGAAAACATGATCTCTAGACTTTTACAAAAGGACATAGTGCTAGTGCTTGTTTTACGAGCATAAAACGGTCCAAACTCATAAGGAGTAAGGTGAAGAGGCAAAGTCATAAAAGCTCACGTTTTTTCCTCACAAACGTCTCGTAGTTTGAGTCAGGGGCTGGTCAGTCGAAGTCTGAGTGAAAATGTCCAAAAGTGAAGTGTCCTTTCTGTAGAAATCACCGAGTGAAGCTCACAAATCAGAGTTGTGCTCGCAGTGTGGGTTTGCAAAGTTTGCAATGACCAGCGTCATTTCAAAACATTCGCTAGGTAACAGCGCACGTGCGCGGCGCGCTGACGTCAGAACGCGCGTGGCTTTGGCCGCGAGGAAATCATGAATTATTAAATAAATACGAGCTTTGTCATTTAATGTACATACCTGGTTTTTATTTTTGTCAGATTTCTTTGACCATTTGTATTTAAAGACAGTAAAATAATAATGGAGAAATAAATGTGAGATTTGATCTTACTTCAGAGCAATGTCTTCAAGACCTGCAAGTTTTGAAACTTAGAATAGTTCAGGACAGAGCGGGTCTAGATCTAAATTTGATTTAGGGCGTACTCACAAAGACAAATCTCCTGCAATATTTGAATCAGCTTTCATTATAGCTTCTAAAGTTGAGTTGATTTATTTATTTTCATTCATTTAGTGTTAAGTGCTAAGTTTTACTGCCTCAGACTTTAGACACAGCATAAAAGCAAACTTTAGAAACTAAAAAGAGACATTTAATTTAACTGCGCCTTCAATACATTTATTTCTTTATTTTTGCTTCACTTGACACTATTACGCCTGATTGAACGAAAGTCAAAGGCTATTTCCTACAGTCTGCTGCAAGCACAGAAAATCTAATTAGAACCACAATTAAAAGAACGCAACACAGTTTGTCTATAGTAAAAACTAAAACAAGGTGAAGTCAATCTTCTTCTATTGCACTTCTTTATTGACACACAGATGGCAGTCTAGACACACATGGCATTAAAACCAACTAACCAAAGGAAACATTCCATTTGCTCTCTATTGAACAGTGTTGGTCAAATAAATACTGTAGATTTCTACATTATGGTATTGAAATAACACAAAGCACATGAGCATACTTAGTAAATGACATCATTAAAGGCCTTTATATTTGGATTAAATGGTATAATCTACTATTGTCTGTCATTTTTGACAGTGTTAGTGCAAACTGTTTCCCAAAGCCTAGGGACCTTGCCTTACCTTGGTCTGATCTGGGCGTGACAAGGCTCTGACATCATCCAAGTCATGTTCCAATGTTTCAAAGAAAAGCTGTGGGTAGTGCATCATGGACCTTCAAGTGTAAAACAATAGTAGACCCAGTCAGGTGCTCATTGGAGATGGTGGCTGGAAGTTTCTTTACAAAGAAAATAGAAAATGCCCAAATGATGGAAAAGGCAAAACAACTCCAAGACACTCTTGACAGTAATGATAAAAAGTCTTTATTCGTGCAGGCTATTAGTTCAAAGTAGATCATCTGAGCAGAAACAATGTTTTTTGAACTCATAGCCTTGCACTAATAAAGGCTTTTGAATCATTACTGTCAGAGTGTCTTGGAGTTGTTTTGTCTGTCCATCATTTTGGCCTTTTCTATTCATGTTCCAGTGTTCATGTCCTCCACAGCCAGTGTCCTCTGTTTGGTTAGCATGTGGAGCATTTATCAAGGATACACAAGTGGATCTTCACTGGGTTTCACTTTTGATTCATTGAGGGGTCTGAGGGCCACATTTGGCCCGTGGGCCGCCGTTTGGACTTGCCTGTTTTAAGACAATAAAGCAATGTTCAACTTCAAATAATCACAATTTCATTCAATCAGTTAAGAACTTATTTTGGTCAGTGTTTGATGAATAAACTATTTTGTCTTTAAATATAGACACACCTCCAAAACGTCCTCAAGAGACAACACGGTCAGCTTTGTCTGGATTGAAATTTGGAAAACATCTGGTGACTTTTGCGTTCTAAACAACTATGGATCAATCTAAAGAATAACTGTCCAACTTATGGATGATCAAAATGATGGTTAGAATCAGATGTTGTTTTTCTACTTGTCCAGGTGTGGTGCTTCAGGACAGGCCCGTTCCATCCTGTGTTTGGAGAAGGACCAGGAGCTGCTCTTTGGTCTGACTGAGTCTGAGCTGAAGCACTCTGCCTCTAGTGAGTCGTGTGGGACAAATCAAACACTTGTTTAGGAAGCAGCTCTGTGCAGTGACAATCTGCTGGAAGAGGAGGAACACACTCAATATTAAGGATGAAGTTGGATTCATTTAGAAACTATCAGAAGACACAAATAAAGATCATTGAGTTTAGCTCCAAAAACTCAGGCCTGCGTCTTTCAAAAGTCCACAAAAATGGACCACTTTCATGTAGAAAGTCTGGAATAACTAGTCCCCTTGAACATTACAAAAGCCTGTAAATGTCTCAGCTTCTGCACTACTCCATGTTCATTAGAATCTTCTTTAGCAAAGCATTCAATGTGTCTAGAATTCACTTTACTATGGATGTTTTCTTTGCTTAAATATATTTAGAAAAACACAAAGATCTGACTTTCAACTTGAAGATTCTTTTACAATTAAAACAGAAAATAACAATATTAGCAAACAAAAAGACATAAATATTAATAAGCCACCCAGTAAGAGGAATGATTGATAAAAGAAACTGGTATTAGCTTTAAAATGTAATCAAATGTAAAGCAATGAAATCTCTCAGTTCTATGTTTGTCCTATTGTATTAAAGCCTAGAACATCATTTCAATAGTTGATCTGATTGAGAAAAGTTGGGTTCACTTCTAATCTGTTCTAGAGACCAAAGGGATCTAAAGCGGTTACTCTTTGTGATGGATTTTCAGAACTTAAGACTAGACTGGGCAATATTGTGATCCAAATGGAATCGTGAGCTCATCTCTGGGACAATCTGCTTTTTGGATCAAATCATCACATTGTTTCCTTTCCTTTTTCTCTATTTGATGCATCTCTCTGTTCAAATATATAGAATATTCATTCCTTCATAAAAGGAAGGTTTTATTGATGTAAATATATCAGTTTATATGAGTGAAATCTTAGTTACCTAATGTAACTGTAGTTCTATGAGTATGTGCGTAGTCCTCTACGGGCTTCGCTATTGGCTAGTACACTCCTAGGAATTTTCACAATAAAAGCACTGTAAAACGCTTTTGAACTTTTTACAAAATTTTTGCAACTTCGTAATTTTTGTAAATATTGTAGCTGATTTATTTTTTTATTCATTTTTTTTTTTCTTTTTAACTATAGACCCGTTCAGAGCCTACGTCATTTTGGGGGCGGAGCCGCACGGGTGCCCTCCGCAGAGTTTCCCCATAAGTTTCTATACTAAACGAGTAAGCTGTACTAACGATATTAAACGTTAGAAAACTTAACGATTAACTTAATGATTTCAAACGAAGCTCTGACCATTCCTAATGGTTCCTTGGGTTTGCACCAGTTGACACATTTTATAACTCGTGATTTTTTCGGGCTAACTAGCTTACCGCTAAATCTATAGAAAAAATGAGGGATCACTATCAAAACAAATACATGGCCTCAGAGTCATGTAAGTATATCCCCGGAGTCTTTTATACAATAATCTTCTGTAGAAATCAGCACAAAATAATGCCACACAGGTGCAGTTTACTGTGAGTCTAGTTCACTGATAATTGATAAATAATGAACACAACTTGCACAAAAATCTTAAGCAATGTCACGTAACTCACCTCCTGTGCTTTTCCGCAAATTACGTCGTCAACTCATCAAGGGATATGTATGATCAAAGCTTTTCTCTTCTGCACACGAGTTTTTTCCATCAAATATAAGTAAATATCACGTCGCGAATGTCGGGACACTTACTAACGTCATGCTAACATTCAGTAGCTAACTGTACATGGATCTGGAGTCGCTTGCTGTTCGTTAAATTGAGTTTTTAAAGAGAGTTTTGCGATTTTTAATGAAAATGCACCTGCGCAGCTTGAAAAGCCTGAGACTGGGCACCACTCAGGGCACCAGTTAGCGCGCGCAGCCATCTTTGTTTACTAACAGTAATGGGTCTATAGAGGAAATATTTTGTACTTTTGCAGCCAATTTTTTGCAGCTTTGTATTTATTGCACTTGTAGCAGTTGTGGTTTTACTTGTATCTCTTGTACTTTTGCATTAATATTGATTTCATTTTTAAAACACAATATCTGCTTTTCCTAAATGATTGTTGCTGCTACTTTTTAATGTGCCATTTTGTTTCTTTTTTATTTGAGTCTTAGATTATTTTTTAGTTTCTGATACTTGTAGCATTCGCAGAGTTTGTGCCAAACATCTCGCATCAAAAGAAGTCACTCAATAGCTTCAGCCGTTGCAAAAGTATCTAATTGTAACTGTAATTTATTCCAGAAGTTGATCATATTATTACATTTTACATTCATAAAACACAAAACCAAATTTCCTCTAAATTTTACGACATTCTCCGAATTTTCTCATTTTGTTGTTAAATAAAAAAAACAACACAGAGTATTACCCAAACCCATAGATATTCTTGAAGGCCTTTTTCACTGGAAACAGCAAATTTCCATTTATTTTTAACTAAATACAATTCTTTTAGTGACATGTTTTGGCCCTAAAATCACTGAATGTGGGAATGTGCACTTGAGTCATTTCTGTAAATTTGCCTAAAAATCTGACTTTTTTCAAGACTCAAACATGTTCTTCATGTGGGGTTTGGAGTTTGGATCAGTTAGTTCTCAGATAATCTACATGTGAGATTTTAGACTATTTTTTGTATTAATGTATTTATTTTATGTGTTTCATGTTTATATTCTAATAATCAATGGGTTTAATTTAGCTTATATTTCATATCGTACACTAGTTGAAACAGTTGTATATTTCTTGTGTCTCACATGATCAGTCACAGAATTTGAAACATTTACATTTTTTCCAGTATTGATGAACTATTATGTCAAGTATATTTATACTGTTTATTGTACACTCAAGGCTAGCACCATGATTTCAGTCCACAATAAGCTGAACACAGGTGAACACATTTCTTGGTTTGGCTTGAGTAATTATGAGAACAATAAAGAGTGCATTACAGGGTCGTTTATTCACAGAAATCAGGTTTGAAACTCAGAGTTGACTTTTACCGCTGGTTAACTGTGCTCAAGTCTTCTCTATAAAAGGCACCAGAATGAAGCCAAAAACACCCTTCATGATGAAACGATTGTTGCAACCAGAGAGGAATTGTGCTATTGGCTGCTCCAAGCTGGACGCTGTTGTCTTGTGTCTCCAGGGTGTTTGGAGTCACCATTCTACCTTTAGTCGTCTTGTGGAGTGATACCAGGCCATTGATTTCTCTAACGACCGCCCTCGTACTGGTGTGTGTAATGACCGCTGTACAAGACCACGCCAACCCCCCGCACATCTCCGGGACAGGTTCCGGATCGCCACCAGGTCCACAGCCGAGACCATTGGGACACACCACAGGCCAGTGTTGACCAGAACCATCCGTAATCACCTCCATGCTGACCTGTATTCGACCATATTGGCCATATGTTGAATCAGTGCTCACCCCCCAACATCGCCAAGCTCTGGTCGAATGGTGCACTCACATCGTTGTTGGACTTTGCGAAGGTGATCCCAAGTTGTGTTCAGTTACAAAAAAAGGTTCCAGAGCTTCAGAGCAGATGGACGAATTCGGTGTACAGGAGACTATAGTAGAAACTCAGCAGCAGCTGAGGACGGCAACTCCACAGGATCAACTCAGACACTACTGCAGATCCATGAGGCTGAATAACCTCTGTCCAGTGAACTATTGACAGTCTGATGAACTCTGTCACTTTTGGTTTGGGGTTGTTCTATGTTTGGTTGTGTTATTGGACTGAAAATGTGTAAACGCCACAAGAGTTGGCCTGAGGATTAGAAATGGATGTAGGGTTCATATGAAACAGGCGGATCTCAAAAATACAATTATCCTGCCCCCCAAAACTCAGAAAACTGAGTGTTGCGTTTCTTTTTTCCCTGAGTGTATATAAATTTCCTTTGTTGTTTGTCAGAATTGAATTTTTGATGTTTGCACAAACTAGAATAAGGGTTGTCTCTGAGGTGTCTGAGGTTGAATTTGTTCTTAAACTGAGTGTCTCAGTAAAGGAGACACTATGTATAAACTTTACTTGTGGCCAGACCTGCTGGTCAAAGCCTGATCCCGTCAGATCTCAGAAGCTAAGCAAGTAAGGGCCTGGTTAGTACTCGGACGGGAGACCGTTAGAACACCATGGAGCCACAGTGGGACGACAGGAGTAGATTGTCGCTGTGTCCTTGGGCAAGACACTTAACTCACACTGCCTCAGTGTTGGCGTACACTGGGTTGAGTGGATGCTAGATTGTAAAGCGCTTTGAGCGCCTGGAAAGATAGAAAAGCACTATATAAATAGACCATTTACCATTTACTTTCTAAACATCAACAAATTAAATTTTAAAAATGTACTAAATATTTGATATGGATGAGTTTATGGTGAGAGGTAAGTATGGGAAACTGTCACACTCATCTGTAAGACTCTCCTCAAAGGAGTCAGAGATGATACATCATATATGACACACTCTCCAAGGTCAGGGCTTTGACCTGTGACACTTCTGAGGAAGGATGGTGGTCTAGCAACACAAACATTAAATAAAAAATAATCATTATTTTGAAATTAGTCTAAAGAAAAATAAAGTTAGAAATAATATTCACAGAATGGTTTAAACTTTACACACAACACATGTTTACAAACTGTAAGTGAGTGTAAAAGACCTTTTCATTTCAAATAGTCACAAGTCAAAGCAATTCACACATGCAGCAGATGCTCTCACCAATATTTCTTAGTTTCAGCACATTTGGACCAAATCTAAGAGCAAACCCTCAATGTGCCTCTCAGAGTTACACAGACCCACCCAGACAAGTAAAAGGAAAAAATGTCATTTAGTGGAAAAAAAAAACATGAAATTTAGCCCAATTCCTCCAAATTTAATACATGAGGTCATATGTTAAAAAAACATGTTTGGGTGAAAAAAGCTTCTACTTTCAAACAAATCCAAAAAGTCAGAAATCGGATGAAGTATGTCTAGGTGGCGGCTAAATGAAAAGTGATAGTTTGTAGGAGTCTAGGTGCCTTTTTCTGTGCCTTTCAGAAACAGGTGCTAGTCTGGCTGTTTCTTCTGTTTACAAAGAGAAAGCAAAGGAAACACATACAGGAACAACTTTTCAATTACACCCTTTTAAATGATCACAAATTTAAAAAATCTTCTAGAGCGAAGCATTAAAAGCACAGATTTTATGCTCGCGGATACTGAAAGGTTAAATTTGACAAGTTAACGTGTACATTTGAATTGCTTTGTGATCCTCGTCATTCCAGATGTACGTTGTAAGCACATCCA